>JBBBWG010003448.1:93592-104262 GCA_037176905.1 Azolla pinnata
AGCATGGAAATTTAGAAACCCTGAAACCCTAACCCTAACCCTAAAGCTCTAAAACCTTAACCCTAAAGCTCTAAAGCTTGACATTAAACACTAAATTGTTGTAATTAGCATGGAAAATTAGAAACCCTAAAACCCTAACCCTAAAGCTCTAAAACCCTAACCCTAACGCTCTAAACCCTGACCTCAAACCCTAAACCCAAAACCCTAAATTGTCATGAAAATTTAGAAACCCTAAAACCCCGGAAAAACCCTGCACTCTGTTTCTGCTGTTCCTTGGTTTCTTCTCGACTGCTCCGCTCCACGATCCTGCTCTCTGTGATGCGCCGCGTTCTTCTTCTTCTGAAGCGGAGCGCGTACGATCTCTACATCAGGCGCCACAACGAAGCTTCCATCACAGCTCTCCACCAGGTAGGAAAAAAGAATCCTCCCCCCTCATCTTCTCTTCCTCCGTCGTTCTTCGAGATCTTTCTCAATGCATCGCTTTTCCTTGTCATCATCGAACGAGCCATCACGACGGGGTGGCCCCCACCTTTCTGAGGTAGTCAGGAACCTTCGGAGTGAACGCCTCCGAATTCTTCCTGGGCTTTATCTTCATGCTGCCCATTTTGATCTCGTTCCTTCGGTCTAATTCTCTGGTTGCTGCTTCCCGGATTTCGATCGAATTGCACAGGAACTGTAGAGTGGCTGATTATCCTACTACCATTTTGGGCGGTCAATATCTAGTCATGAACCATAACAATATTTTGCATGGAAACATTTTGTAGTTATTTTCTAATCCGTTTTTTATCCTTTTAAAGGCAACTCTGATTTGTTTGTCAGTTGAATTGGCGTTTTTCTGATCGCATTTTGACTATAAAGTTCTTCGTATGAATGCAATGCTGGTTTGTCTCAAATCTAATCTTCGTTACAAAATGCTTACCCATGTCAGTTTTTGTGCTAAAACTGATTTTAATCTTCATCGGATTTTTAGTCAGAGCTGAATTTCGTTAGTCAATTTGATTTATTATGGACACCATTCTTATGCACGGAATACATTGTAGGGAGAAAATTCTATTCTGCATATTGATTTTGGACCTCACTAGGAGGCCAGTTCTAATGTCACTGCTTTATTACGTGCACCATTCTTATGCATGGATTACATTGTACGGAGGATTTTCTATTCAGCATATTGATTTTGGACCTCATTTGGAGGCCAGTTCGATGGCACTGAATCAAATTGCAATTAGCAATGCCAGAACATAGGATCAAATTAGCCAAAAAGTAGACTCAGCGATGTGGAAACGGGAACGGCCAGAACACGATTTAAAAAAATATGCGCACTTTCTTTGATCGTAAAATAGGGTGCTTTACATGATTTGTCGCCCCACTTGGTGCAATAGATGCACCTATTTCACTGCATTTAAGGAAACATGAAAGATTTAGCAAGTTATAAGCTTTCTGTATTTGCAAAATAGGACTTTTTCGCAGGCTTGATCACAGTTTATTTGAAGTTGATTGGTTCAGCAAGTTCTAATATTTCTTCATTTTGCAAAATATGGTTTTTGCATACATTTATGATGCCAGTATGTGTAATTGATGCACCTGTCTCTTGGTATTTAGGACTGGTTATGTAATTTTATATAGCTGCCAATAATTTTTAAATGTCTTCAGTGAGTACGAATCCATTTAAATATCTTTACATTTATTCAGTGATTATAGTAGTTGATACACAGCTGCCTACTGGACAACTTTGAATTATGTTCTTGTAGCCTGTTTAATTTTGATTTTGCGTCTTGCAACTTGTAGATTCTTTAAAACAGCTTTCAAACACGATGATACTTTTCTTTTCATTTGTAATCAGTGGATATTGCAACGTTTTCTAAGGTGATGCATAATTTGTCAAGGAACTGTCTTAAATTTTTATCACAGTTTTCTAGGCATTTCGACATGTCGAATACATACTTTTAACTTTGTCAAGATTTTCTTGTCAGACAGAGAGTAACTTACAAGATCGACATATAGTTCATGAGGCTGCTGCTCGAAAGTGCAAAGATGTTCTTGAAAGTAGGAGTATTTCACTGAAGCTTCTTTTTCGAGACGAGTTACGAGAACCCATCAAGGATGTTGATCTTGTAATCACTGTTGGGGGTGATGGGACTCTGTTGGAAGCCAGTCATTTCCTGGACAGTTCAATACCTGTCCTGGGAGTTAATTCGGATCCAACCCAGTTGAATGAGGTAAAGAATTGTTCATTCCCTGTGTTCTTCTGAGAAAGGCTACTTGTTAATAGTGTACATTATTTTGTTATGGAATAAGGTTTTGGTTTTTCTTCCTTTTTTTGGATTTCCACTTTATTTTGGTCATTTTTTCAACATAACTTCTGTAGTCTTCCTTTTGTTAAGTATAATTATGATGGGCGATCATATCTCTGTCTGGTCTGGTATACTGCTGGGTTGGTTAATCTTTTGGTTTGTGCTTATAACATCCCTGGACATGTTGAACCGTGCTCTTTATTTGTTTAAAATAAGTCCTTGAACTGTACACAATGGGGATTTGTATCATCTGATAGGATCTGGTGGTAAGAGTAGTTAATGCATCCTTGAGACCTCCTCACTGCAGCTTTTCTTTCAGGTAGAGGAGAAACTTGATGAATACGATGCAACACGAAGTGCGGGCTATTTATGTGCTGCCACTAAAGACACATTTGAGCTAGTACGATAAATACTGCTAGATACAATTCTTGTTTCCTGTGCAGTCCTGGCATGGTTCAGCTTAATCATTTTATGGCTCTGTTTTTCCTCAAAGGTTTTGCAGGAAATTCTCGAAGGGCATATGCATCCGTTGAATGTGAGCAGAATACGCACATGTGTTAATGGACAGCCGCTGGATACATATGCCTTGAATGATGTTTTGCTCGCACATTCTAATCCTGCTGCTGTAACAAGGTGTTCTTTGAGGTACTTCTATAAAATGATGTATTGGGAAGAACAAATCAGTTTGCCTTTCTTTTACCTTCTATTCCCACTTCTGAAGTATTTGAAGACAACATATATTGTAGGGTCTACAGAAAGAATTTGGAAAACCCAGTTTCACCGTTAGTTCATGCGCGATCCAGTGGATTACGAATATGCACAGCCATGGGATCTACAGCTGCAATGCATTCTGCTGGTGGATACATCATGCCAGCGGCATCTACAGATTTGCAGTATATGATCAGAGAGCCTATCAACCCTCATCCATTGCATCAACCTTTCATGCATAAATTAATTAGAAGGGATGAAATCTTGCATGTGAGGTTTGGCAACAGACAGGGGAATGCTTATGTGGATGGATCGCACCTCTCTGTCAGCGTTGGGTTTGGAGATGTCGTCGAGTTCTCAAGCGACGCACCTCACCTGCAAATTTTCTTGAAGAGATGAGGTTTCTTGAGCTTCTTATGCCACACAAAGCATTTTTGTTCTGTTTCTGTATATTTCAAGATAACTGATTATATGCTGAAACTGTCTAATTTGGATAAGTTTGGCTGAGCTTAAAATCAAGGGTGCCACAATTTGCTTCATGGAACGTGGAACTTTTTGATTATTGTGCCTCTGAATAATAGGCTAAAAATTGGGACCATGATGTTTGTTTATCTAAAGTTTTGACTTTGAGCGATTATGCTTACGGTGGAAAATACTCTCAACTCCAACTTAAACATCGTCTTGAACATGTTGGAGATGGATTGTCGTGAGCAGAGGTTTTTAGGGTTGAGCTTGGGTTAGGTTTAGGTTGAGGTTAGATCTTGGGTTATCAGGTTAGGGATAGGTCTGGTCTACATTATAACGGTTAGGATGTTGTTAGGGTTAGGGTTTGATCTAGGTTAGATTAGGACAGAGTTGGTATGATGGCTTATGGCTGGGAAAAGAATAGGGTTAGGATTTGGTTTTGGGTTAGAGTTTAGGCTAGGGTTAGGGTTAGGGTTGGGATAGGATCTGGGTTTGGGGTTAGAACTTTGGGTTAGGGTTAGGGTTAGGGTTAGGTCAAAGGGATCAACATTTTCCGTCCAAGAGAGTCTAGAAACCTCATTACCATCATCACCATCAGCATCAGCATCATCATCCCCATCACTAACACCCATCTCCACCATCATCACCATCACGCCAAAGCCACCACCACCATAATCTCACCACCATCATCACCATCATGCCCAACATGATATAACTGCCACCATTACCCACCATCACCATAATCATCATCCTCTTGCTCATAATCATCACCATCCTCTTCCTCACCATCGTCACCATCAGCACCATCCTCTTCCTCACCATCGTCACCATCACCATCAGCTCCAGCATGATCACCATCGCCACCATCACCTCCATCACCACCATCCTCTTCCTCATCACCCTCACCATCATCACCATCACCACACCACGGTCATCATCATCATCATCATGTTCACCACCACCATCATCATCACCACCATCACCACCATCACCACCGTCACCACCGTCGCCATCATCATCATCAGCAGCCAGCAGCACCATCATCATCATCACCATGATCACCACCATCATCGTCATGCTCACCACCATCAACATGATCAGCACAAGCACCCCCATCATCACCGCTGTGCCCATCACCACCATCACCATCATCACCACCACCATCATCGTCATGCTCACCATCATCACGATCCTCGCAATGGCTCTCATCATCATCACCAGCACCACATCCATCACCACCACCACCATCATCAGCATCAGCATCAGCATCATCGTCATCACCACCAGCAGCACCAGCATCAGCATCAGGATCAGCATCACTACCGCCGCCGCCACCATAATCATCATCATCATCAGCATCAGCATCAGCGTCAGCATCAAGAAACAGCAGCAGAAGAAGAAAGAAAGGGAAGAAGAAGCAGACGATATTGGACCAGATATTTTGTGGATATGGTGATAATGGTTCTGTGGAGGCTCTCCGGGGGGATGAACTCTGCGTGCATCCAACTAACTTAACTGCCATCATCTGCCTGCAGCCGGGACTTTGACCTAATCCCATTCCATGGCTGCCCTCATGGTTTCCCTTCCCTCCTCTCACAGCTGTTACCGGGCTCCCTGCCCTTTTTCTTCTTCTTCGGTTTCTTCGGCTTCCGCGGCTTCCATAGCTTTCCCCTTCCAGCGATCCTCGGAAAAGAGAAGCTTCAGACACGCCCCAACAAGGAAGGCTGCCTCCAGCAGGCCCTCGGTCTGGAATCTATCCATTGCCAACACCAGCAACACGGCGGAGAGCGGGCCCCCCCTTGTGGAGATGGAAGCCATACCCGACGAAGATCACTTCAATTCTGCTCTATCTGCTGCTCAGGAACGATCGAAGCCCATCGTCATTGATTGGTAAGCTCCTTATCCCTATGATCTTGGGTCAGTACATTTGCTTGTCAAAATGTGTGTGTTTCATGTAGAGATGTATGTATCTTTGTGTATATGTATGTATGTTGTATGTATGTGTGGATGGATGGATGTATTCACAGGTTTACCCACAGATTTATGTATTGCTTTGTTGATGATCTTGGGCTCTTTTTCATTGCACCTACATTTGAAGTCCTGTATTCAAAACAGTAAACTTATATATAGGATCTAAGGTTTTTGGGCTCTCAAAAATGCACAGTATGTACATTTCAATGTAAAGATTGATGGGCATATCTATGTGTTTTTCTGGCAACGTCATTCAAGGTTTTTAAAACCCTTGTTCCATAACCATGCATCCTAAATCCCCCCGGAATATCAGTAGAAGGATCTGCAGTTTTTTGTCTCATGAGGTTGGAAAGGATATGGTATCCTGAAAGTTAATTTTGCATTGATTTACGACCGATGGAGATGCTACGTGAAGCTTCATCTTTACGCTACATTACATAGCCCATATACGCCTTACATGGGAAAAAAATAGTCTCTTGTACAATGGTAAAAGCTCGAGCAGGTACGGTGAGTGGCAGCTTGACAGAACATTTCTTTTTCTTTCTTGATAGGATGGCATCATGGTGCAGGAAATGCATATACCTGCAGCCCAAGCTAACGAAGCTGGCAACAGAGTTTCAGTCCGAGTTAGTCTCTTTTCTCTCCCTCTATATCTGTTTGATTTTGAAAAGATGGCGCTATAAGGACATGGATAAATGGTATTAAACCTGCTTGCAGCGTAAAATTCTACTATGTGGATGTGAACACTGTACCGCAAGCATTGGTCAAGCGTGCCGAAGTCACGGTAATTCTTATTCTCTTCACAAAGAGTTCCACCTACATCGTGGATTTGTGCTATTTAAACATCAAGACTTTGTGCCATTCTCTCGGCTCGATGCCCCCATGTTGTGGAGAATCAAACCATCGACAGGCGATAATTCCGTCATGCATATATGCCCATACATAATATTTTGTGATACTTCTTCGGGTTTGGGGTGTTGGGGGGGGGGGGATCCCTGTGATTGAGAAACTCTGGTTTTTGGACTCGAGCGAGGTAAGGGTCGATCATAGTTCTAAAATGTGGTGGATCATAGATCCCACATCAGAAAGAATGGTTTAGTATTTCCACCGAGACGTTTAAAGTTGATTCTGTAGAAGGGTTGCTCGGTTCATCCGATGCTATATGTTAGAGAAGAGAAAGCATGATGTTTGAAGCTACTATGTTTGTGGTCTTGTCAAAACCTTCTCAAGGAGTATATGTAAGAAATCACTAAAGATGGGTCCGTGAGGGGCATATCAACAACAAATCATAACTAGTTACTGCCTTGAGAAATTTCGCTTGATTGAGCTTTGCCGTATTAGGATTGATTCTAACTGTTTCCCAATTTTGATTTGTTCCAGAAAATGCCCACAATCCAGGTATATTCGAGGGCTGATTATAACAAATTACAAAGGTGATAAGTACATTTGGCGTGGATTATAATCCTGAGGTCTGACATATACAATAACTAGCTGTACAGGTGTGGAAGAATGGCGAGAAATGCGGAGAAGTAATTGGAGGTCAAAAACCATGGGTAGTCATTGATGAGGTGCGAGATATGGTCCAAAAGAATTTAAGGTAACCTTTGTGCTTTTTTTTTTCTTGCCTTAAAAGTCTTTTAATGGGGGTGCATTCTGCATCGATGTATCATAAACTCAACACAATTTGTTGATGTATATCTATAATGACACCATCCATGTATATACACTACTTTTTTCCTTTTGTGCTACGTATTGTACATCAGGTAAATACACTTTTAAGGCATTATCACTACATATATTTCAAGTACATTACTTACATGTATATTATGTACTTAGATTAAATCTTAGGTTTATATTGAAGCCCTTGTATTAAACTAACGCAGTAAAGCCCCATGCTCTTAGCATTTTGAGTTAGCAATTGAATAATTTCTTCATTCGTATTATCAAATGGTTAATTTTCAGTGGTCATTACTCGATCCTAGCATTACCAAACAGTTGGACTTTAAAAAAAGGTTTCTGTCTAGTTGACAGATCAATTTGTATGGTAAATTTATGTACCAGCTGGTTCCCTAGCTGTAGATGTCACTTCTTGCAAATGTTGGTTCACATAATGAAGGCACCAAGTAGTAAAGTAAAGTTCACAAATGCATGAAGAATTATCTACAAAGGTGTACCACATCAAGGAGCAACAGAATGTGCAATCAATGGAAATTAAGGCTGCAGAAAACCGTCCATACAGACTCCACTGTTTTCTGCGCTGCCTGTGCTTAGATGAATCCGAAGACAAATAAATAGTATGTCTTCCTACACTGATTACCCTGCATTTTGAAAATTAACTTGAGCTATCGCTTGAGGTTTGTGAATCAATGCAAATGCTATGGCAAGATGAGAGGCAAATGCTGGTTAGAAGTCAAAGAAGGGCAGAACATATTAAAAGTGTCATGAATCTATTTATACATTCCTTGTCCATATGATTTATTACGATTTCAATTTGAAAACACACCTCATAAAAACTAACCCTCCTCACATTTGCAAAGAAGTTGCAAAAGCCATATTGTACAAAAAATCAGCAAGTAAGCACCAAAATTTTAAGCTGAAAGTAGCGTTAACACAAGCTACTCAAGCGAGTTGGGATTCTTGCAACCTTGAGCTATTTAGCCCCACTTATGTTAACGATCGTGAGCATATCGATCTCAAACTCTTCACTATCATTTATGAAAGTGCGAGCGTGAATTAAAATGCAATTTATTCCACACAATTGATAATACAATGGCCCAAGGTACTCAATGGAAATGCCCTCAAGAAATATGTAGTTGAGGACATTATGATGGAAAGGGAAGAAAATTTGCATAAGATTCGATTACTATTGGGACGACTATTGGGTTTTTAGACCTATGTGCCTATGGGCTTGCGTAGGATTCAGGATATGAAACTGAACCAAATCAAATTGTTCCGCCATTTACCCAGCTTCACGCCTGTCATGGTTTCAGGTTCGGATGCCTAATGCAGGGCATACATCAATCAAATTCTGATGTTTTTTTGCAAATGGGGTGGCTAAGCAATAATCATAATATCGCATCCCCAATGATTCTCAAGTTTCTCCACTGTTACATCTTGAATGATTGTGATACAACTGAGATTTCTTTCACACGGAATCAGGCCATAATTTCAGGATGATTAATGTTTGTTCAACTTAATAATGATTTCACTCCTTCACAGCACAACGAGTGCAATGACAGTGGGAGACTATGACCCTCATAAACTTAGGCTGAGGCAAAGCTTGAACATAGACACTGATGCAAATCCTGATTTATGGAAAATGCTTATATTAACAAACAATATAGTAATACATAGCTTAAAGAAGGATCTGCAGATTCTATTTCCAGCTCCACCTTTCAACTACTTTTCAATAGTTCACCATACAACGTTCCGTTAAATTTGGTTAAAGTATGGACTCCATTGAAGATGGATATGCATAATTCCAACGATCAGAAATCTTCTTCATGAGGGTGTAAACAGCTCAAGAAAAGCTGTCCATATGGATATATTCCACGTCTCTTCATGAGATGAAATAATACCATCCTTATTCAGTCGGTAGACTGTTGTACCTGCAGAACTGGAGCTTAGTTAATTGACAAAACCGATACAACAAAGAATATATACAAAGAAGAAATGAGCAACCAACCCTCGTATGGTAAGATGTGAGGGTGCCATGGAAGCTTGAGGTACCTGAAATTTCAACACACCATCAGGATCCATTCCATACGACAGGATCGATGGATGTAATGGTCGTAGCGTGTCTGAAAGATGTGAATGTTATCTCTTTTAAATGAAGCTTACCCTTCTAGCTTCCATTTTGCTTCAATTGTGTCTTGACCGGTTACATTGATTGAAATCAAATCATGATGTGAGGATTTTGGGTCAAACAAAAGCTTGATTGCTGCTATGTAATTGCTAACACCACGCACATCCGTGGTAGGATCTATGAACCTAGCACGTATAAAGCACGCAACAGATTAGAACAACATTGTAGTTTACAACGTTTCAATCTTCAGAAGATTAGGAAGACCTTCTTTATCCAACCTTGCCTGCAATTATCATCATAGATCTCCTTTGTCAACTCTCCAGTGACATAGTATTGTCCATTCCTTATGTCATTCTCAATTATGTCCTGCATTCAGATCAATATGGTATATTGGAAAGCATTTTAGACGGTACTTAAACTGCGAGACTATCTATGTAAGTTAAGAAAATGGAAGTATGATGTAACAAAGACAAAAAGCACATAAAAATCTAGACGAGAGGAGTTATATTTACAATTGATTCTTCACATTTCTATGTGAACCTTGCCATAGCTATCAGTAACACGATCTTCTCTATCCCCCAATGGAATGTCGTGTGGTCAATCCTAAATGAGTTATGAAGATTGATTTTTCCAACCTGCCTATATGAAATGGAACCACTTGAAAGAACCTTTGATTCATGATAGCAATGGCAGAACCCGTCATCTCCTTTCAGACAAGCTATAATCAAGGCCTAGAATTGCATAAAATGATCCCTTCGTACATGCGATTTAGAAAACGAACAAGGATCCTAGAAACTTTTTCCAAGGGCACAGCGTCGAAATATAACGTTTGCGAAAGCTGTTCACCTTAATCTTTGTGATGGGCAAGTGAGTAATCTTAGCCTGGGATGCCTGAACAGATCTCACAGGAGCTACTGCAAGAGATAGCACAGAAGAAAGCCATATCTCTCGCCGCCGAAGCTTTAAATTCGCAGAGAACCCTAGAAAAAAACATGGAAAATCCATATTCTGTGTGCAACAGCAGAAAGAAGACAGAAATCCCTCATGGTTTCTGCACTTCGTAAGAAACCTCTCATCATTAGAAGAACTAAAGACAATGATCTAGGCACACGATCGATCGGGGGGGTTTGAGGGCTCCTGATGTTTTGCTGTCTTTCTTTCCGTTTGGGCGAACGCAGAAGCTTAGGGTGGGATCGTATTACCTTCGGGCGGAGGAGGCGAGCGCAGGGATGATGCGCGGGCGTTCCCTTTCTCGCAGTCTGAGCCAGGAGAAGATGGATCGATGGACGAAACAGGAACGTGAAGCAAGAAGCTCCTGCAGATCGCCATAGCCACAGAACAAATGGGAGCTCAATCACCATCATCATCATCATCATCATCATCATCATCATCATCATCATCATCATCATCATCATCATCATCATCATCAT
>JBBBWG010003449.1:0-31515 GCA_037176905.1 Azolla pinnata
TGCATGTGATGCAATGCATGTCCATCACATACATGTCATGTGCTATGTTGTGCATGCATGTCATGTGACTTGTCCATAACAAAAGGTGTGCCGCCAAACGAGATCCTCAACTCACGATCTTGTTGATGTTGGATTACATTTAGATGAGGACAATGCTCTAATTAACAGTTCTGAAGAGGATGAAAGCTCCAAAATGTCTATAAGTGGTTCTAATAGCGAAGACTGAGATATTATTAGCTAATTTTGTGGGTTTAACTGTACAACATGATTGTATTATATTTTTTTGTAATATAAAATCGTGTAATTATTGCATTTTTCTTATATTTTTCAACAAATCGCTGAAAAAAACAATGCATATATACATTCTATAGCTTAAGTCTTAATATATAGTGATCAAGGTCACTATATATTTAGTATTTAAGGTCAATGTAGCTGATTAAGAAACACTTTTCATTCTTCCAAATTAAAAAAAATATAGTTATTTCAAAACCATTCAAATTTTGGATGAATTTACATTTCTTTCGATTTTTCCAGCTGTAACAAAATTACAAGATTTCCGGCCCCTTTTTTAATTCATATGATACCAATATCAAAGTATTTTAATCAAACACCCAAAACTTGCAGATTTCTTGCAGAATTTCAAGGAATATTCCAAAAACTTCTTCTTTTGCTCAATATTACCTGTTCTTCGCGCATATGATGTATGTTGCTTGCATTGGCTTCAAATCAGGATTTCGAATTAGTCCAAATGGATGTGAAGACTACCTTTTCACATGAGGACCTTGATGACGAGACGTATATGGAACAACCAGAAGGTTATGAAGTCTCGAGAAAATAACATTTGGTATGAAAACTCAAGAAGAGTTTTTATGGGCTTAAGCAGTCCCCCAAATTGTGGTACTAGAATTTTGATGCTTTTCTAAAGACTCAAGGATATACCAGAAGCAATGAAGATACATGTCTTTATACGAAAACCTCTTAAGATGGAATTTCTATCGTGTTGATACTATATGTTTATGACATGCTTATTGTTGGTAAAAGTAAGGATGAGTTGTCTTTCTTAACAAAAACTTGAGCTAGAGTTTTGACATGAAGGATTTAGGAGATGCAAGACATATTCGTGGTGTACATATTACTCTTGATAGGAGTAAACGATGCATCTTCGTCTCAGGTTGAGTACATGTCGAAAGTGCTCAAGAGGTTTAATATGGAGAATGAAAAGCCGTTGAGCACTCCATTACCTACATATGTAAAACTGAGCACATTTGATTGCCCTATGCTTGATGAAGACAAGGAATTCATTTCCAAGGTTCCTTATCAATCCGCAGTTGGGAGTCTTATGTACGCCATGGTGGCCACTGGACCAGACATTGCATTTGCAATGGGAGCAATAAGTCGATTCATGTTAAATCCTGGTAAGAAACATTGGGATACAGCCAAGTTAGTATTGAGATATTTGAGTATCACTAAGGATAAGTGACTTTGTTTGGGTAAAGGAGATGTCTCTATCATTGGATACATAGATTCAGATTATATTGGACTCATTGACAATAGGAAATCTACTTCAAGGTACATCTTTCAGATTATGGGAGGTGTCATTGCTTAGAGATCTCGTCTTCAAGAATGTGTTACATTGTCAACCACAAAAGCAAAGTATGTTGCAACTATTGAGGCATGTAAAGAAGCAATATGGCTTTCTCAACTAGCTTGTGACATGGGTATACCTCAGCATGTACCCAAACTGTTTTGTGATAGTCAAAGTGACATTGCTTTGGTTAAGAATCTGGTAGATCATGCGAAGACCAAACATATTGGAGTGTGATACCATTTCATTCGGGAATGCGTAGCTAATGGTTGCATTAGCCTTGAGAAGGTTGTTTCTTGCGAAAATGTCGCAAATGAATTGACCAAGGCCTTAGCACAAGATGTTGTCACTCGATGGGAATCACTTACTGTCTTATGTTACACACTTGTCGTGTACACTGTGTAGGAGAGAGTGAGAGAGAGAGAGAAAGGGACGACGGGTGATGAGTCTCAAAAGCGAATCGAATAGAATATACTGTTTCTGTTCCAGTCAACGAGCTTTGTAAGGAACCCGGATAGCATATCCCTTATGACATTCGGTCAGACTAAAGCAGCTCTTGCAGTAATCAGATTACATTATATAGCTGGTGCGGCCCAGCTTGTCATATGGATCAATAGTACCGTCAATTATCTATACAATCAATTGTTGAACCTCCGTCTAAATTTGGTGGAGCGAGCATACGTGGTGCAGTGGACTTCAGCCCCTCCATTCTATTCATCATGTGAATAGACACATCTTTGAGTATACGCAATTGCATATATCTGACATACATGATGCGTGTTTTATACTGAAAGAAACGACGGAAAGAAGAAGGAAAGCAACAACGTCGCCAATCTTGGCGCCCATGTGAATCTTCTTCACGATGTAATTATGTAGGGGAATATTAATTTTTAGAAGACTTTGGACACACAAACTTGCAAAGCGAGGCCTAAAGTTTTATATATATCGATTAAATCAGCTTCGATTGTATGCAGACCTGTTGTTGTTCCAAGGTCTATCTATCCATACATAGTCGAGAAATATATACCAAAAGCCGACATAAATCAGGTGCTTTGAGCTCCAAATCATCATATAATTACTAGGCGTATAAGAATTACTACTTCATTAACCGATCTGATCACAATAATCCCCCTTCTTCATTCATGATCATGCTGCTCGCCGCTGGTCTTAGGATGGACCTCCAGCAGCAGCTTGCAGGCCGATTCAACAGATTATATATCCTCACTACCCTTGTCGTTTGTGCTGCTGCTATAAGTACGTCTCAATTTGGATCAGTGAGAGGCTGGGGTAAAGATGGTCACTACATCACTTGCTCCATTGCGGAGGTAATAACGATTGAGCTCCATTGCTTCTATGCAGCAGAATATTACTATTTATTATTTTAGGGCAAGCCGCTAATTAACAAGCCTTAACGGCGCTGCTTATCATCCAAATCTTTACTATCCTCCCAGCTTAATTTTAGATATATAAATATACTGATCAATATCCATGATCTGCCTGCCACTGGAGTACTTAGGAACATTAATGTCCTCCACCGGATCGAAGTTTATGTATTGTACTGCAGCTTAATGTTATATATACTGCTCATCCAGCCACAGAGAGATATTGATGATGATGATCCCTAGTCAACGTCAGCTAGCTGCAAGATGTTTGGTTGGTTATACGCCGCAGCAAACATGGAATTAACTGTAATGGATCGCGGTGTGAAATTATGTGGGATTAATGCTGATCTTGTCATGAATGATGATGGCATGGATAAATGTGTAGAGGCAGATGGCCATAGAGATTATAAGGATAGGATTAAAGGGAAATTTGATTTGTTTGTTTGCATGGCATGGAATAAATAAGGGAGAATTGAAAGAAAAAAAAAGTTCTAACAAAATTATAAATGTATATTTTAACGCTTATTGAAATCAGAAATTACAAATTAACGCCTAATCTTGTCTTCCACCTAAAACTAACACCCAATTAATTCCACTAGTATCGATTTATTCCTAATCGCATCCCACTAATGGAATCTAACCGATTCCCGTACTATATTCGGTTAAGAAAAACTAGTAATTCTAAGATCTAATTGATTGATTAACATATTCATTAATTGGGTATTAATCAAGTAATTGAGCGGTAATCATTAATTAGTTTATTTGATGTTAACTGAGCCCCCTGCAATTAATTGATTTGCTGTTAATCAATTGTTAATTTTAAAACTAGGCGTTAATTTATAAATTTCTAATTGGTAGTAAGTTTAGAATCTAATTGATTAATTAACGCATTAATTTTCTGTTAATCAAGTAACTGTGGATTAATCAATTGGTTAATTCGAGGTCGATTGAATTCACAATTCACTCAATCACTTGCACATTAATTCGTAATTTCTTAGTTTTGGTAGGCATTAAAATGTAAATTATAATTTTGTGAGGCGTTTTTGGTGGGTAAGAATTAATGCTTGCAAATAAGATCGATTCATGATTCCTGTGAAAATATTATACTAAAACAATGAACAAGAGAGGATTATAGTCGCTGCTGACGGAGGAGACCAAGGCAGCGGTGGCGGAGCTGATTGGGGGGGGAGATGGGCTTCTTGCACCGCACTGCGATTGGCCCGACACGGTGCGCCGCACCAGGGCCTTCCATTGGAGCGGCAGCCTCCACTTCATCAACACTCCCGACTTCCAGTGCTCTTACAACCACCAGCGTAATTTACAAACTATAGATGACACCCATGAACTACGTTTTATACGTCTCACTGTTTGTTTTAGTTTTATTTTTTGTACTTTGGATGATTGGGTACACATCCCATTGTCGTATGATGTATCTTTTGTCTCAACGGCCAATTTTGGTTTTAGAAGACGTTAATATACCATTCATTCATGCTTTCTTTCTTTCTTTCTTTCTCTATTAACAAATCAGCACCAGTATTGATACAAATGAACATCATTACTACTACTCATGTAGCTTATAATATCTAGTAATTACGACGACCTACTATCAATTTATTGCGATTAAATATTAGCCTGTAGGGACAATTCCCAAAAGCCGCGTAAAAAAAAAATTACATTTTAACACCTACCAAAACTAAAAATTATTACAAATTAACACTTAGTTTAAAAAATTAACGCACAAGTGATTGATTTACATCAAATTAAACAATTGAGCAATCTTCAACTACTTAATTAATAGCAAATTAATGTGTTAACTAATTAATTAGACTCTAAATTTTCTACCTTTTGTTAATCGAATATAGTAAAGGATAGATTAGGATCAATTAGTGCGATTAGGTGTAAAATCAATTGTAATGGAATTAATTAGATGTTAATTTTTAGTGGTAGATAAGATTAGGCGTTAATCTGTACTAATTATTTCTGATTTCAGTAGGCGTGAAAAAGTAATCTATAACTTGATTAGGCGTTTTTTGGTGATTCTCCCTAGCGTGTAATATTACAATCAGATTTCTCGTACAGACGATATTAAAAAACTTTAGATCGGATGTTGATGACCAGGCGATTGTCATGGTACGCATGGAGAGCCCGACATGTGTGTTGCAGGAGGCATTAGCAACTTCACCTCCCAGCTGACTACATATCAAGCCGGCCAGGAACAATCTCGATGTATTATACTAACTGATCCATTAATTCATGGATCTCATGAATATTGTGCAACTCATTCCGGTTGTGTGCTAATTAATTATTTTAATATAACTCTTATAAATTAGGCCAACATCAAATCTCATCAAACGATGATCAGTACTTAATCACAGCTTATATAAGTACAAATCTCGATCCTGTATCATTCTTTTAAAGTAGAATCTACTGTTGATTAGGACGGCAGCAGCAAGTTTATAACTACAATTATTACTGCAAATAACTAGCTGTTGCTCCTGAATTGATATGCAAATGGTTAATTCAATTTACAGATAACCTTACAGTCGCCCTTCTTTTCCTTGCACATCTTATCGGGGACATTCACCAGGTAGTCATTGTGATATTTCTTTTCCTTGGAAATGAAACACGAGAGCATTATATAATAGGGAGAATTACAAAAAAGAAAACGCCTAACCAAAATTATAATTTTTAACGGCTATTAAAATCAGAACTCATAAATTAACGCCTACTCTCATCTTTCAACATAAAATTAACACCCAATTAATTCTGTTAGTATAGCGTTAATTGATTTTATTCCTAGTCGCTACCCACTAATTGATCCTTATCGATTCACTTACTATATTTGATTAATAAAAGTTAGTAATTTTAGAATCTAATTACTTGACTATTAAATTATTTTTAATGTTTATCAAGTAATTATGGGCTAATAAATTAATTAATTTGATATTAATTGAGCCCACAATTAATTAATTTGGTGTTAATCTATTAACTGAGCGTTAAATTTTAAAAAACTAAGCCATAATTTGTAATTTTTAGTTTTAGTAGGTATTAAAATATAATTTTTAATTTTGTTAGACGTTTTTTGGTAATCATACCTATATCTTATGATCAGTATCTAACAATAATCATGCTTACTTAATGCTTGGTACGTCTAAAATGTTGTTATAACAGCCGTTACATGTGGGTTACACTGGAGACGAAGGAGGAAACTCGATTGAAGTACATTGGTATAAGCGAAAGGCTAACCTACACCACGTGAGTAGTACTTAATTGCTCGAAAATTAATGCTAATTTGAAGGGGCTGATCATCATTAATGATAGTACATACCTATAATTGAGAATAATTATCGAGTTTTTGTTTATTCAAGTTGATTCTAATTCATAATATCATATCCCATATATAATGTTCAAGCTGTTGTTGAAATTGATCATATTAATTCAAGCCTATATCTAATTATGAACTTTTGGGATTTTTGCATGAAATTAGGTTTGGGATAGCTCAATCATCGACACAGCCCGCGATAGATATTTTGAGAAGGATCTGGACTTGATGGTAGAGAATCTGGTGCAAAATGTCAGTGTAAGCTCCTCAAATCTATTAATATATTCCTGCATGGCATCAGCAGCTGCCTAAGTAATTAATTTACATGCATACAGACATGTAGTATATAGATTCTAGATTATAAGATATGCACGTAACCGAAGCAGCTATAAGCGCTTGATCATGAATTATCCAAGAGTCAGTCTACATGAGTCAAACAGCATATAGTCATCTGCATTCATGACGACTTGTATGTATGTATGTATGCATGCAGGATAATTGGAATTCCGCGTCCAAATGGGAGCTATGTCACTCTCGGGAGATCGCATGCCCAGATGCGTAAGACAGCTAATTCTGGCTCATTTTCTTCTTTTTCATGATGATACTAGAGCTACAACTATGTTTAGATTCTTCCTGCAGCGTCGACTTTACAAAATGCAGCGACTAATATAAGTGATCTATAACTACATATTCATGATTTTAACATCAAGCTGAATCTACTACATACTTATACTACTCCTACGTTCTTTATATGATTGACTAATATAGATATGCACGGGAGAGTATAAAGGTGGCGTGTAAGTGGGCTTACAAGGACGTTACAGATGGAGCCACTCTCGGAGGTGACTAGATTTTGTAGATTTAATATGGCGACCTATCTATACGTGCTCTACTTAATTAGCATCAGACGGCAGTGAATGAATCAATTCATAATATAGCTGACGCATCACCTGCAATTGTAAAGATTATGCCGTCTGTCCATCATTATCATAGCATGGGAAGAATGTGATCAACAAATACATAAAGCTCATGTGTTTCATGTGCATTAAGTCTAGTGCATTAATTTGGTTTTGCTAGCTAGAGAAATGTTGTATCAGTATTACACTACTTCTTTCTTTGATTACCTGACTTTGATAATTATACTAAGAAGAACCAGCTACTAGTTACTGTTGATGCCTCTTGTTTGTTTTCGATTTTATGTTACTTTGGATGATTGGGTACACATTCCACTGTTGTATCCTTTCTCTCATGGGCCGATTGATTTGTTCGTAGAAGACGTTAATAATCTTTCTTTCTTTCTTTCTGCTAATGTTGGCGCAGCTTTAATTCTTTGATCTAATGCCGCTAAAAACCTTTGTACTAGATGATTACTTCCTCACAAGGCTGCCCATAGTGAAAGAACAGCTTTCCAAAGGTGGTGTGCGCCTGGCTTACATACTCAACCAGGCCTTGGGCGGAAAATCAACTGACCAGCTGCTGTCAGATTCTGATGTCCCAGCTACCTGATTATTAACACTATTAACTATTCATTCCTTCGACAGCAAGCTGCTACTTTCTTTGATCATGTCTATATTATACAGACGTACTACTGAAATAATTACCAAAGCACAATAGATTTCTAACATTCACATAATTTATTTCAATAAGCATGTAGTTATTATAATGGATCTGGTACTCATCACTCCTGCTTTCAACACTAATCGGTGTTACATACTGATTGATTAACTCAACATGGAGTACACTAATCCGTCCAAAATAGAAAGTGGGCATGGCCCAAAACATCTTAGTAATTACAGCCCCCTTTTAATGTGTATTGTATCACATGCAAATTATGTTGATCATGTATGTCCTATTATATTTCGATTCCCTGATATTGTTCTATGCTGATTCGCGGTTTCAAATCCAGGTCCTATAATTAGAAAAGAATAGGAGAGAAGAAGGTCCATTTGTTGTTTCGGCCTGTATTGTTTACAATCACTACAAGGAATTACTTCTTAAAAAAATTCTGCAATGCTTGTTAAAATGCGCGTTGAACATTGTGCCCCATTTCGTCACGTCCTTGATTCGAACTTGACGCGGATATGTAAATGAGACCTTGACACAAAATTAAACAGGTCTTTGGTGAGGAGACTTCACCTCATGTAATATACCTATGCTTCACGACGTGGATTTAACCTATGATAATCCTCCTCATCTGGAGTCGGAAAGCGACTAACCAACTCTCGCTACACAATAACAAGTTGACAATGTAATAATTAGAAAGACAAGTTGAAGAGCATTCAAAATTCAGGATAACGAACATTAAGTAGTTACAAATGCAATTCAAAAAACGCCAATGCCTCTTGAACCCCATCTTAGTGATGCAAGTCTAGTCCAACGATCTGGGTCGAGCATGCAGCTCCATGCTTGGCACTACGATCCGATGGCAGTAGTAATTACCCCTGAGCATCACGGTCCATTTCCTAGTGAGCAACTTTGGTGTAGGTGCTTCAATGGTTCACAATGTTTAAGATAGACTTCGTTCACTTTCGCATCATCTAGCACGGGGTAGCTATTGTCACGGCCGAAGCTCGTCGACAACGATTGACTTGGAAGACACGAACACGACAAGAAGAAAACCAGATAAAAACAAGGAGACAAGATTTTTATTACCAGGAGACTTGGAGTACAAGACGCCGAAGACTGGTGTTAAACCGGAATGGTTGTACTGGTACTCATGATAGCTATGGTGGAAGGTCGCCTGTGCAATCCAATAGATGACCTTAGTGCAATATGTCGTGGACTCAGAGATGTTTTTAACATGCACTATCACCAACTCATGGATATACCTCTAGTAGGGTTTCCTATGACTCGAGGAGGGGCTGGCACAACTCAAGGGGGGACCAGCATGGCGACTCGAGGATAATTGGGCTCCCTGCGGACTCAATCGATTGTCAACGCTGATGAAGTGCATTGTCACGCAGCATCACTCCACCAATCGGGGATCTCAGCGTCACCCTCCTTTATAAGTTCATTTCTTTCAATGGTTATATATACTACAAACCATGCTTGAACAAGGCAAAGGAAAACGATAGATCTAGTAGTCCCTTTCTGTGTATAGCTAGTTTTCGAAACGAAAGAAATACTTCTCTTGATGAGATGGCTAAGTTGCTCTCGAGGGCTACATTAAGAGTTCAAATATGTGAAAGAACGTGTTAAGAAGTTGGTCCATAGTTTCTTCAAAACTAACGGTTACATCGTGATACAAACAAGTATTAAACATTTTCTATTAAAATCATGTCCTCATTGTGTGCATTGTCAAGATACAAAACGTGATACACAATGAGAACATATTTATTTACTCGGTCCAGGGCTTACTTATAAAGGTCAAACTATTCTCTTTTTTAGTATCAACGATCAGATTGCTTCTAAAGATATGTCCATATTTAAGGCTTGAGAATCTCAATGTCTCCCTCAAATTCTTCTTTCCATGCGTTTTAGTCAAACATACTACAATCGTAGGACAATCAAAGTAAAATCTTGACGTAGGTATACCAAAGCATATTCTGACATACCTTTCAAACAAAGAAGTCGAGTGGCCACGATTCTATCAAATTCGTGGGCTATCCTCAATGTGGACTAAATGACAATGAAACCAGAGTAATTATGTCATTCCTACATAACATCAAACCTCAATGTTTGACACAATACAATATCAATGTTATAACCGCATCTTTTCATTCCCAGACCTTTGGTAGACCTTACATCACACAACAAAATTATCGACCCTATACCCTAAACCACTGAAATGAATCCAATTGAAAAACGACCTGAGCAAGAAACCACTTACACTTCATCGAATCAACCCAAAGAGATATGAACCATGGTTGAAAACCTAAATTTGTACATTGTAGATACAACCATACAAACATGAACCATGCAGACATTATATTCTTCAACAAGAACTGTTCTCTCATGTTGATTCTTAAGGAAAATCACAAATTTTAGGACGGATCCTTTGGGATATGTAAACGGATTCCTTCAGTTATGGTTGAAAGTGAAGCCAATAATGTCTTGCCCTTTAATCATTTTCAGGTTATACCTATCTTAAGTATAAAACATTAATCTTGACCACATATAATGTAGCCTTTGCTGCGATGCAAGAACTTAAGACCCAAAAAGAGACGAAGGGGGCAGTGACACCCCAGTATGATCTGCTTGTTAACATAAAAGTTTATAACAGCCAAAATGGACAGATGGTCGGGGGATCAGTATGCTTTACATGGAAGTCTAGAGATCAATATGGAACAAGTCCGATCAAAATGGAGGATGTGTCCAGAAATACCACATGCTTTACATGCAAGTCTAGACATCAATATATGACAAATGTGTACAAAAAGAGGTCGATGAATTGTGTACATCTAAAAGGGCTGACATTAAATTGCAGGGTTTCCTAAAGACTTAAGCTGAAAAAGATATTTTACAGTCTTTTACCTGTGCCCTTTACTACTAAGCAACCCTTGAAAATTTGTGCCTTGTTTCTTCCTCTTGACTTGCAAGTAACAATTTGTTAAAACAGAGCAAAGTGAGCTCCTACTTCAATTGCTTTTCTTATCCTTTCGACCAGCCAGGATACGTGAGATTTGCAATCCTCTACTGAAGGCCTGGTTGAATAGCAGTCGAGTTTGAAAATCAGAAATGAAGGGGAACCATGCCAGCATCGCAATGGGCATAAATAACACAAGCCCCATGAGGTACTCATAGCCTCGAGCTAGAGCTTTTACAGATTCCCATAAGCCAACCTTTTTTACTACTGGCCTACATGCCTGGGAAATCTGCAAAATGAATTAAAGCATCACAAAGGTCACTTTCACACACATGACAGTTTTCACAAAGGAGTTACAAAGGAGGTGCCTTTGTCTTCTAATGTCAACAGCTTACCTGAATAATAGCCCAGCCAGATGGAAGGAATGCAATCAAGCTAATAAATAAATCCGGAATTATAAGCTGCCCAACAGTAAAGAGAACCACCAAAATCGCTACTGCTGCAAGAAATAGTCCTCCCTTTAGAAGCCGGAAGAAAAGCTGAAATTCGGCACTAAACCGACGTCTGCCCTCAGAAACAACCTGGCATTTTTTTTTATCAGTCTTGATATATAAGTTAAGTAATCCCTTCATGAAAAGGGTAAAGTGTTATTCGATAAAGCCCACCTTGAACAAAGCCAACAAAAACACAATGACAAGCCATGATAACGCATACACCTGCATTTTGAATTTTCATATAAATTTTAATCATACTGCTTCAGAGGTGAAACCAGTAATCTGAAAGGTAACAATATAGAGACTTGTACCCACCAGAATACTCTTGTTGTGATGGGCAAGGTTTAGATGGTAGACAAGCCCATACTGATATAAGAGAAACCTTGTTGACAGCAATATTTCAATAATTTGGCCCCTTAGACCAGAAGTATTGAGGTGACTTTGTTCTTCATCCCACCACGATTCCCAACTCTTGTCTGATGGTACCCCAATTCCACCACGATTGCTTACCCACTTGTTCCAATCATCCCAATCTTCAACAATCTTTTGCCATTCAAATCCTGAAGGGTTAAACAAGAATGGTGAATATAACCATGTCCCCACTAGGAACCAAAGTGAGAATGTGATGAGTAGGTAGGGAACTGTCTTGTGCACTGTAAGTCCATACAGATTATACACTATCAGAAGAATCAGTAGCTCAAGGCCTTTTGTAAAATGACTGCGTGAGTATAGGCGGTAATTTTCAGCAAACTTGGCATGGAACACAACAAATCCACGTCCGGTAGGCCTATATTTTGCACCACCATGAAGCAATGTACGCCCATAGAAATGAACTTTAGTACCCATTGAAAAAGTGAAAAAAACTGATGCAAGCTGCAATTGCATTATAATAAATTCACTGAGGGCTTTGCGGAACCCTTGCTCTAGTCCCATTTCCATCACCATGGGAAGAGCCATTAACAATCCAATCTGCACGAATGATTGAGACGCTAAGGCAGCCTGCAGTGACGTATTATTCTCAAGTCCTGCAAAGTGGTTTAAACTGGCTTCTAGACCACTAAGGGCAAGATAAATTCGCCCATAGAGGAAAACATAGACAGTGAGCACTACAATCTGTGACAGAAAAGTTTGTACAAAATGCAGAAATAAGATAAATTTAGATGCCTGAAAAGTGAAATTTTCAAATAAGAGAATGAAATGACTACTCACAAGAGTGTTGAAGTAGAACCCCACAGTTGTGAAGTAAACAGATAACATCCTGAAAAAATCCATTCGATGACCAAGACGATACACATCCCTACTCATAGTTTGTTCACCATTTCCGTTTGCAATTTTGGCTTCAAAAAGGCTGATCTGGTTCAGGCCCACATCCCGTCCTTTTCCAACTTGTATATATTCATGGTGCGTAACAAGACCACGGCGCAAAGTGGTATTAAATCCTGCATAAATATCATCATCAATTTTTAAAACGTGTTTGCCAAAAACTACTAGAAAGGGTGGCTGTAGTGCTTTAATACCTGCAAAGATATCCTCACTAAGATTAACGCCTTTAGAAGCTTTGCTGATGCCACCTCTGCTAATGTGGAAAAGCCTTTCAAACACATCAGGATGCCCATAATGGAAACGCACCCTGTATCAATCATAAGTCTAAGCCATCTGCTATAAAAAAACACACCAAAAAATACAGAAAATTTGTTTATAGCAAATTACTTGAGTGGATTTGCCAGAACTCGCTGGCCAATGGTCACAAAACTAGACTCTTGGTTCGACATAAACCCTGCAAGTGAAGAAACACTGGAAACAGGACTGAATGTGAGAAAACAGAATGGTATTTCGCAATTTACATGCCAAGAGTCGCTGGAATCTTTCCAAAAGGCATCTACGAGATTACTGCAGTAGCAGCATCTTCTTCAAGTAAGGATTTCAAACATTTACTCTGACTAGCTACGTGAGTGGAGTATATGATCTTCTACTAGATTATTAAGGGAAATTTTATAATCATATATTATCTAACATGGCATGACGTTCATATTTGCTACCAAAATAACATAATTGAGCGGCGCTTGCATAAAAGAACTTTACTTCAATGGTTACATATCATTGTCTGTACCCATACAATATTTTTTTTTAATTTAGATAGTTCATAAGTCACCTTCCAGTAAAAATATGTTCACGCATTCCAAGAATAGAAGGTGGCCTCCCTCCCTCATTTAAAAACTCTTCCAAAAGGTTCCTCATCTTTAATGCCTCCTCCAAATAGTTATCCTATGAAAAGACATCTATTAAAAATTATGCCCAAAACTATACTTATCCTAATTGACTAAAAACATTGCTGATTACATACCTGGTTCATATCAATGGCCTGCAATGCCTCACCTCGTGTGAAAATAATAGCATGATTCTGGTTCTCTGGTTTTCCCTCACCAATAATGGGATTTCCAGGAAGTTTTATATTGTAGATTTCCTGGATTCAGAAATATTAATCACAACCTGATGGAATCAGTAATAATGGCACATGTAGAATGGATTAAACATGATATATACCTGTTCAGTGGCATTTTTATCATCTTTATCCACAATAACTTTAACGAGTTTTGAATAATACTCCTTTTCTTTTCCGTTTTTTATTTCTACTTCATCAATGTATGCCACTCGGAGAGAAGGATGCCTGCATTAAGAAGAAGATGAACTTCAATGTTCATACGTCAATCACTAAGTGTGGCTAAACTTCACATAAGAAAAAGAACACTCACTCTTTCATCAGATTAAATATATCGTTGGCACGAGGATCCTGTGTGCGTTTCTGAAAGCCATATTTCTGACAAGTAACAACATATGTAAACTTCATGTCTGCAATTGCTTCAATGTTTGATGAAAGTGATGTTTGACTTTTTTCATTTGATGCAGCTTTCATTGCCTCATTGTATCCTTGCATTATTTCTGATTGATCATGGATAGAAGGTGTCAAACACTTTCAGAGATAACAAAAGAAATCACAAATGAAATAATTCCAACCAGAGGATTCTGCCATGTCGAAGAATGCTTGAAGCTTAAGCGCTCTTCTATAGTACATCATGCCCCTTACTGAAAAAAGAAAAATATTAGAAAAGTGTCCGATGAGACTTTCATGGAAGAGAACTTGACTATGTATGTAAACACGTTTTATTCCAACAATTTCTGCAGAGGCTAACACTAGCGCTTGAACTGAAGTCAGTAGATATGTCCAATAGGAATAAACTTTTCATTTTAGTAGTTTTACTACATACAAATTGGACCCTTGCAAACCTGTCCTGGAGAGGGATTGTGCACGATACGAAGCCCATTGTCTAACTGCATTGAAAGTCTCTGTATCACCCATATTCGATTCCGTGAATTTTGTCCGCTCCATGAAATTTCTCCAATCATCTGACCAACACATCATCTACATCAGATATTATTGAAAAACAATATTTGAAATAAAATCACCAGAACAAAATGACGAGCAGATTTAGGATAATTGCGACTTCAAAAAAGAGTAGCCCACAGATCACATTGGCAATAGTTATCTGAGATAGTGACTACACAATTTCTTCTTAATTTATAATCTATTGGTGAGCGCCTACCAACAATAAACAGAAATCTTTATCAAATGAACAGTCATTCGCCAAAGCAAGAAATATTATATATTAGGTTCTATCTTCTCACAAAAACATTGAAATATATTTGATACAGCACAGTGGATTTGGCACAAATTCCATTGGTTAGCAATATGCACAACATCATGCACAGTAAAAAATAGTCATTAAACAAGATTTGAATGACTTCAGCGTTCAGTCCTAAACTCAGTTATAATACCCCCTAGTTATTGTCACTAAGTAACTATGCAGTAATTCAACTTGAATGTTCCAAAAATTGGCAGATCTTTTGTCATCATGAACATTCAGTTCTAGATTACCGTTATTCCTTATCATTGTGACTCTGATCACAGTTTAATAGAGGTATTATATGTTATTTAAGAACGATAATAGAGCAATATAAGTTTATAATGCAGTACAATATTGATTGAATTTTGATTACTACCTAAGGAGCAGGTCAACTAGTAAAGATGAAGGTAAACCACCTGGATAAATCTTTTGGAGATAATAAAGAATGGAGACACCATCCTCATTCTCCTCTTCCAATGCCTTCCTTGTATACAATATCTCCTCAGTATAATAAGGCGTGAGAACACTGCATGGAATGCCAAATGCAAAATCATGCACCATTACAATCAGCAGAAGTCTCTTTAAACGTTAAAGAGACCTGAAGGAGAGCATGTTTCGGATCTTAGGAGGTGGGGGCATATCCATAAATAGTGAGTTTGTAAAGAATGCAATGCGACGTCTTGCTTCAACATTGGTTGGAACATCCATTGCAGACTCTCTTATTGTCAAAAGCAAGTGAACTCGCTCTATCTGCAAAAGAAATATAAACTATACTAGATTACATTATGTTGAATATTTTACTAGATTAAGTCCAAATTTTTTTGAAATAAAATGGAACCAATAAAATAATCTTGACGCTTTAATTTTACATAGGTTAACCTTCTGCTTCAATTCATTTGATAGAGGATATTGAATATTTGCGCTCCCAAATAGTTCTTGACGTGTGTTGTTGAGCGAGACATTATCTGTCTGACCACGGTTTGAGTTTATATGAGCTCCATGGCTACTATCGGACAAGTCTTTCATCCTGTCTTTGCAAAAATGACAAAGAGCAATGAAAATTAAGTTCACTAACATTTGCCTCTAAGCTGAGGGACACAAAAGTTTACAGGGCTTTATACTAGCAGTAGAAGCTATAAGTCATAATTGCCATAGAGACTTAATTCTGAGTACATTACAAATGTAATATATAATGGTGGTCCAGCCAAAGTATCTCAGTTAACCCAAGAACCAACAAGGAAAAGTCAAGAGCAACAAATCCGAAAGAAAAATATTTCCTCCCATCATCAGGATAGCCAGGAGAAGAACAAACCCCAACTCACTCCATATACAAAATAAATTATGTTATTAGCAGTCCTCAAGTTAATATCTACATGAAAAGCTGTCCAACTCATTATATGCTTTACAACATGCATTTTAGAATACACTGGATGTGTCGGCATAAACAGATGGTTTCACAAAGATCCTTCAATAGATACAACTATCAGTTGAAATTAACTAGGAAAGTCTACATTGAACTTCAGGATTATCATTAAACTTATGTAAGCTACTGCTTCAACTTCCAATGAGATACGAGTGTCATCAATCAAGATAGCTTATAATTTTAATCTTTAGACAGTATTGCTCACTATATCTTTTCAACAAAATAGTCCATCCATGAATAGTATTCAAATAAAATGCGCAATAACTAGAGCATTGATTTACAATGTGGTCATTTTAGATAATTGTTGGAATATACAGAGCACAATGAAGCTCAAAAACACCAATGCGTTATACTAAGCAAAGAAGAATACTCACAAATCAGTTTTGTTAATTGCTACGTCTTTTATGTAAACTTCATAAATATCTTGCAGCAGATATGTCACCCTTTCCTTTTTGTTGGGATCGGCATCTTTCTAGTAAAATGTAAAAACCAATCATTTAGAAAGACTGCAAAGAAAGAACAAGGCAGGCATAGAAGTTCATGAATTACCAGTATCTCCACTAGGTCAACAATCTTTTCATAAAGTAATGGCATTGCACTCAAACGAAAGGTTTTAAGGAATTTTCCATTGAGAGCAGATTGCACATCCAAAATGACAGAATTTATAACTCTGCATGCCATGATAATGAAAGTTTATCAAACAATCCAAAATCATGAAATTTGATGCACAGACAAAAACATAAAAAAAACAACAAAGACTTACTTTTTTTCTCGATCGCCCGTCATAATATCACATAGTATGACTATGAATAAGTCATAGCACTCCTTTATAGCATACTTCATGAAGCCATCACTACTGAATCTTCTTATCAGTTCATCATCTTCATTATTTTCCGTGAAGTCTTTTGCAGTATCCAGTGCTAATGCTATCTGCAAGATTTTAATCTCGAATGTATGTAATACAATTCAAACGAGAACTAAAGATAAGGTTGACATGACTTCTTAAAAATCGCGTATCCATTGTAAAATGAATTCGTAAATAAATTATCAGAGACAGTAAATTACCTTGTTTGCTAACAAAAATGCTGGCCATTGATGGTATGTTGAAGAATCTCTTGAATACGGTATCAAAAGAAGCTCTTTCTCATGGTTGCTAAGATAATCTTCCTCGCGCAAACTTTCAATGATCTCATTCCAAAGCTGAGAGAATTTCGCAAAAACTTCTTTGTCAGGTTGAGATGCTTCAGTGTTGCTATGCTTATCAAACAAGGAGAACACTTTACGTCGGGGCCTATCTTCTGAGGGAATAAGTTTGTGTTCAAAAGCTGCAGGAAGAGAGCGAAACCGAGATCGCAGCATCTCTTGATTTCGAATCTGTGAAAAACATTCCGATCCAGTTGCTTTTTACTTCGACTTCCTTTCTCCTCACTCTAGGCCTAAGTGCTCAGTTTATTGCTCAAAAAGTAACAATATTTTAAGATCAAACATCTTGTTCAGTCTCAAAGGCCATTTTCGCTTCTTTATATACACTTTTACATCTTCCTTTACTCATTTTTTTAATTGTCAATTGGGTTGTATCACTTTACCTACTTCTCTTAGTCACAATGTGCAATGCCGATTGCTAATTGAAAAAAATTATGAGCATCAGAACTGAGCTCCACCATACCATGTAAATATTTCACTTCTTGTCACATTGTTCTTATTTTGATCTTCAAGAGAATAGAATAGAATTTATCTAGATATCTAGACTAGAATTTAGCTTCGGTGGTATTACATGTCATTTCACCACAAATAGGTACATGGTCAGACAACCACTCCAAGTGTCTCTGATAAAAATCAAGCAATCAAGAAGCCAGGAAATGGGATGAAACTCACAGAATTGGACACCACTCACTCTTAGACATCAAATACCTTTAATAATAGTGACCTAATAGTAATCATGCATTATATATTGAATCAGTGGGTGATTTAATACAGGCATAGGCATCAGTAGATACACATCGTTCTCATGTATTCTGCACGATAATAGGCAGCTCAGGCCTTTGTCAGATCAGTAAGAAAGTAAGAAAGGAAAGTTTTCACACAAACCTATGGAAGAACAGTTATGTCAATTATGTCAACAGGGAGTGGAATCAGAAAACCAGTGTCTTTCATTGTTATGTATCCTCTAAAATAAGAAACCAATACCACGTCTTTTTCGTAAGTGTTTTTGGCCCAGATACAAAGATCAGCATTGCTTGGGGTTACTCTTACTAGAACTAAAGAGAAACAGGGAGAAGTTGCTTAGGAAAGCAATACAACCACAACAACTCACCAACAAAGAACCATGAATTTCTTTAATTTGGTCACTCTTCCTACTGCGCAATTCAACCAAGAATATACTAGTAGAGACTCCCCAAGGATAATCAGAGGGGGTCAAGACAAACAATCGGAATGTGTTGGGCACGTAGGCCATGAGCAAAGGGAACAAAGCCTCATCACCCGTCATCAACAACTAAACGCATTATTACAAAGCACTGACAGAGCCGTCCTGCTTCGGGGATCATTCTGTCTAAGAGCAGACCATGTTGGAGGATTTTCTGAACACAAACGCTTCAGTCCATCTTTTTACATGATCCGTTATCCTTAGATATCTAGGCTCGCTAAGATCTCATGTGTATTTCTATCTATTTTAGTTTATTTTCTTTTTCTAATTGAGACATGTAAGAATAGAAGATGTAATTTTTGTTCAGTCTCATAGGTCATTTTGGCCTTTTAAAAGACATTAACACAACTTTTTTCGTTATTTTACTCCAATTCTCATCATCTTTTCTGAATTATAGACTTCGTTATTTAATGTGTCCATAACAAAGGGAAACTTCACATTTGTGAAGTGTTTCCAACCCCTATGATTAAAAGAACTGAAAATGATGTTTGATAACAAAAGCAAAATGTTTTTATTAGCTTGGCGTGGCTGGTTTTCAATTTAGGCAAGGCCAGTGTGTATTTGCCTCACACATAGGAAGATAGTGTTCTCATACTCTATGATATCTGAACTGAGATAACAATGAATTCTGTTCAAACTGGATTCAGCATTATAAAGAGATGCATTCCAGCTTTCGGATTTGACCTTACTACTTTTCTTGTTGGTACCTTACATGTTTTTACAGTTCAGTTTCTCATGCCATGTTGTGCTATAAATGTTTCAGATCTGATGTGCTTGATAGAGTAAACTTTAACAAAAAGAAAACTATTAAAGTCCAGCAGAGTTCCTCTAAGAAATGCTTGCAGAAAAATAAGTTTATGAAATACACCAACCTCACCAAGACGTGAAAATGCTCCAGCTATCCCACCAAAAATAGTTGACCAGACTGCATACCAAATTTGAGCATCCATAAAGTACACCTGACATCATTTCCATCATAACACAAATGTTTGAGGAAAGTAACATTCAGAGTAATACGCTGTAGGATGAGGGTGAATTTCTGCATACCAGGATAATTGGTGACCAAACTGCAAGCACTACACCCCAGTTGTTTTTTGCTGCAAAGCACAGATCGCTACAGTAAGCCACATGGAAATCAAAAAGCTATTGCAAGTTTTGCCAGTACACATTAGAGAATAACGCACCATTAGGAAAGAATTCATGCCATTGATAATTTTCTTCTAGAGGGGCTTGAATAATTTCTTTAGTTGGTGCTATCAGGGGCAATACCTGCAAACCCAATGTAACGCCAAAAGCACTATAAAAATAAGCATTAAATTGTGCAAGAAAACCAGTTGAAAAGTTTGCTAAATGGGTGAATCTCTTTCAATAACATGTGAAGGAGACAAGATATAGGAAGAACAGATTATTACTTTTTTACCTCAACATAATAGCTGAATAGAAGCTTGCTAAGTAATAGTAAAACCCAGAATAGGGTATACCTGTAAGAACAAACACAATGAGGCAAATGATACACAAAGCTACAAACTAACCTGAGCTGGAGTAACTATAAAATCTTACTTAAAGAGGGAGAAGGAATTCTCGTGCATTCCTCGACCAATGTAGAGTGGAGGCTGCATTTATATCCACAATGATTTTAGAATTAAAGGATCTCTCAAAACTACGTTCATTTCAGAAAACATAAATATTATTTGAGAAAGAAAAAATTACGAGCACATTTTATGCACTTTTACATCATTTTTATACAGTCATAGACATGAAAAAGAAGAAAGAATATAAAGTATTTAAGAAGCTCACCAGGGCCCACCAAAGAAGCATCTTAACAACAAAATTATCAGCCTGCTCCAAAGACCGCCTTAGTGATGGAACAAAGAATATTATCACCCCAAGTGCATCTGGAACCAGGTATAAAAAAATGGCTGCCACATAGAGTTTTGGGCTTTCTGACTTTCCAAACCAATTCTCGAATGTCTTCAATAGCTCAATCGGAGCTCCCCATGTTCGGGTGTAACATACTGGCAATATAATGACCCATCCTAAGGCTACAATTACTTTCAGGATATATCGGAAAATTCCAGTGAAGTTCATATTCCTCCATGACTTATAACTCATCCCAATATCAATGATTGCTGTTCACAAAATTAGAAAGAGAAAAAATATATTACTATTGTTACAGAAAATAATATCTGTCTATAGTAATCTGAACAGGATTTCGTATAATATGAACAAAAGTGGAAATAAAATGTACAAAAAAGCCTGACAAAAAGAAGGGAAGTTACTTCTCAAAATATAACTAGGTACCTTGGATGAGTCTGAGTATAGCTGCTGTAATAAAAACACTCAAAACCTTACTCATAATGGGTCCATGAAAGATATCACCCAATGACCCTGACCCATTCCAGGCAACTATCACCATAATCTGTAAAAAGGAATTTCAGATAGTGAGGATCAGTAGATATTGACAATCTTATCTTTTTCTGGGCATAATTTTATTAGTGTACCTGAAGACACAAAATGAAGAAAGACCACATTCTGTCGAAACTTCTAAATATGTGCCAAAACGAGCGCTCTTCAACAAAATTACACTTGCCAATCCATGAACCTCTAGCCTGTCAGAGGGATTTTTCACGCAAATACATATATGTATTATGTCTTCACATTGTGCCCTTTCTAATGTACTTCATAAATATCTTCAAATAGGATATATCATTTACGAACCCGTGCAGTTTCTTCAGGTGCTCTAAAAAAACCTTTTTCAATGTTCATAGGCCACCCTAGATTGAAGCAATTAGCAGACCTGTTGTCATACAAGTTACAAAAAGCTTAGAGGAGACAGAAAGTGAATGGTGCTAAAAATTAGTAATTTAGTTGTATTCACCAGAAGAATTCATTTAAGTCATCATAATTCCTCCATGCTGAATGACGAGCTCTTCCATCTTTGTTATGACTACCTTCCTGTATTCCAGTAGTACAAAATCAGCTCAAGATACATACAGATGTACTACTTTGACTTAACCCATGCATATAGAAACACCTATACCAAAATAATACACATATCCTCACACTATTAGAGTGCATTTCTATTAGCAATAGCATTAGCTTAACCGGATAAAATTTTCATTTCTGATCAATAGGATACACTGTTGGGCAGAAGAGACAATAAGAATGTTTTCAAGATAGTTGACACAGGGAGAGGGACAAATAACTAATCAGCCATAACTTTAAATGCAAGACAGTTTGAAGCATGCCTCCAAAGAAGGGCAATACTTTATCTTACCGCAGCTATAACCTTGTAGATTGGTGTGATTACTTTATCAAGGAAAGCATTTGAATCACCTCCATAGGCAGGCTTTACATTCTCTCCAGTCACAGAACTTACTTTTCCATCTAACATACCATTAAGTTCACGTACCATCTGAAAATATCATCTTTCAATCACTTCAACAATAAAAGACAGTTCATAAAATGCAAGTTCAATTATGTGGCATTACATAGTGGAAAATATAGCAAAGACTCTCTGGCATAAATCTCAGATTTGCAGCTTCTCCCCAAATCAATAAAAAAAGCCCCACATATAATATACTCCTTTGCTCCTTTGCTTGCTGTATATTTGGAAGCCTATATCACAATAACATCAAAGTATTATGCTGAAATAGTAGATCTTGAGTGCATCAGAACAAGATGGTCAGGTTATCTCAAACATATGTGTAAAATTAAAAGCACAAAGCATCAACCATTGTGATCTCGAGTCATCTTATGAAGAAAAATTCTCATGGACAAGGTGAGCGTCTATTTCGTCAAAATCAAGAAAGTAAGAGCTAATATTCAAACAAAGCATAAATCACATAGCTGCTTCACTAAGATGGAAACAAATAAAGATGGTGTTGCAACAATGTCACATAAGGTAGAGATTAAATCTGTGCATTAATTTCTCTCATATATTAAAGTTGCACAGTATAATTCCAACACTCTTTTACTCATATAGAACAATAATCCTTCTAGGATCCTAAACCTTACTTATCAGATTTGGCATATGATCTATCACGAGCTTTTGGTTACTTTTCCATTAAGATGCATGCATAATTTGCACCTCTCAATTGGTATCTTCAAATCATGGATAAGTTCACGTAAATACTTAGAAATCGTGGGGTTCTGTAAGGATTCCATCTGAAAAGTGGGCAAGCAGATTATTATCTTCAAATGATCAAATATTAGCAAGAACAATTTGATTGACAAGAATGCTTGATGAAAAGGCAAGCTGAGTTCTTACACCTTATCCACTCCCCTAACGAGATTCTATTTTATTTTAATCATAATTTTATTTATTAGATTTATATTATGGACAACTCCTGAGGGATGCACAGAAACTAGCATTTTTTAAAGTGATAGTCGCCAAAACCTGCACATAAGTAATCACTGGTGTATGGGTTGGATATACCCAGGTAACAATATTGAGGCCAAAGCCAACATGGGTAGGAAACTGTGATGATTGCTCAAGAAGGATCAGGTGATGCATCCCACTGACTCTTCAAAGTAGCATGTATGAACTAATCTCACAGTGGGTTTAGGGTACTCAATAGCTCAACATCAACGTTTGAGCTCAAAACTTGGTACTCAATAGCTGTCCTTCAAAATTAGCAACACAGGGTCCTCAAAAAAGAAAACAAATGCCTACGAATCATCTCATTCAGGAGTGGTTTTCTTGGGGTCTTACTCATCTGGAGTTTGGAAAGTCTAGATAGGCATGTTGACCATAGGGATGCAATGATGTTTCCTCAAGCTTGACATGAGAAATCAACCACCCATTAAGACATTATAATATTATGGTCCAGTTTAGAGCAACCATTCATTTATTAAACAGGAAAATATATTTTCATATACCAAAACTTTTCAAAAGAAGTGTAAAGCCACGAAAAGATGTTTACAGAAAACGTGGTACCATCATATCAGACATCAAGAATATTTTAACAAAACTTAAGATAATTTATACAGCCATAAACTAACGATCAACAATATCCTGCCCAAATAGATCAACGGCTCTTGATGAATGTTACCCCATGGCATCAACAAAAGTGCTACATCTAAGTAACCCATGACCAAAGCCATGAAGTATTAGTAATATTACTAATGCACCCAATCCTAATAGAAACATCAAAGGCTTCTTTATGAGAAGTGAATGCTCATGTTCAAAAATCTCTGGAAAGTCGCACTATTCAAAATTTTGATTACACAAAGACTTACTTTATGAAAGTTTCTCGATGCAGAAACTTGCACCAGCTTTTATAATTCTTAAACAATCTTTTCATAACACTTTCCAATGCTTTATCACTGAGCTGAGGAGAAATATCATGTGAAGAATTAGAGAAAGTATTCATTTCTCACTTCAGCATGACTTTAATGTACTTGTAAGGATTTGTTTTACAAATACCTTGTTTTCGGGATCTGGCTTTGGTTTCTGTCTAATATGCACATTGGCTAGAAGTAAAATCAAGTTCTCCCTTTGATTTGCCACGTTATCTTTCTGAAGCCAAAAAAGATTAACACAAACAACAAAAGCGTTCATGCAACCCAATCCCATTAAAATTTGTTCAAAGAGTGGGCATATTGTTTAAGCATACCTGAAACCCAAAATTAAGTTGCAGCCAGTCAAGCATATCTCTAGTTTCTTCAGCTTTCTTCTGCTCTCCAGATGATGGAAATTCAAGCCCACGGATGTTCTGGAGTGCTTTTAAAGCCGCATCCACCTGGAATTAAGTTATTCAGACTCTAGCCACACTTTTCAATGTATTCCCCTTGAATCACAGAAACTACCATAAATCTATTAACATATAAATGTTTCCGATTTTCAAATAATTTCCATTGAAGAGCTATTATGGCCTCCTTAGTTTTCCTTCAAGCAGCATGTTACTATGTGATTAATGCTTCATTCATGATGATCTCAGAAGGGCAGGATTTTTGGCACATACTTAACCATCATACACCAATTTTTAAATACTGCCCAGTTTAGGTCACTTTCAAAGGAATGCTGATTTACTTCCTAACATTCAAATTCTAGTTGCTAAATACAGGAACACTTTATGCGTCCCAACAATTAGTAAGGCTATCTGATTAAATACTTGGGAACATGGAGGAGAAATGACTACTTATTTGGGATGCTGATACACCTACTTTATTCACTAAATGTAACCATTTCATATAACTTTCTCTATAAACAGCTCAGACTTTCGATTAGCAATAAAACCTTCTCCATAGCTACAATACATTAGCAAGAAGTGAAACAAAAAGCAGAGAGAGATAGTACTTCGCCCATGTGGACAATGGCTTCCACGACTTGAACGTCAATAAAAGCAAGAAAGTTTCCCTCCTTCAGTAAAAAGACAAATTATTCATCCTTAAATTTTTTAATATAACATATCATTGATACCAAGTCTAGCTGGGTACTACATTCAGATGAAATGAAAAGGAAATTCCCCTATTTAGTTTTGTGTAGGGAGAGGATGATCATACTTTGTTTTCTTCCACTCTTGGCATTCTCTTATATGGTTCCTAACCTCTTGAATGGATGAAATTGCACATAATACTACATTTTACAAGTCCAATGGGCTAACCTTTCAAGCATTATATGCAGGTTCACTAAGCACAACTCTTCATCTGTCTCTATGTAATTGTTTGCGTATTCACTTTTCATCCCACACATTACTGAGTCTTCTTTTCTCCTTTGACCATGAGGAAGGAAGACAGTAAACTATAGTAAGATGTATGCATAAAACCGACATCACACTTTGTAAAGGGGACTGGAGTTCCATTCAAGGAACTTTCAGAACGATGTAGGAAGCAATGGAGTATGTTCTGAAACACTTGGGACATCTATATTTAGGGCTTAATCTGGAATTATAAAGTTCCAATTTACTTATTCCCACCACCAAGTATATGAACAATTACATACTGATTAAGATATACACAGTCAGTCATCAGTCTGATGACTATGATAGAAGATTTCCTTGTATTTTTTATGTTATATCGATACAAACCTGTACACATCGCACATGGTGCCTAACATATGTAAGCACCTTCCAGCTGTTCACTAAGAGAAACATAGGATACAAAATGTAATATTTACTACTTAGCCATATACTCATATAACTCTCATTTCTTCTCATTTTGCTACATTCTCATTGCATTTATTGTTATAACAGGTCTAATTGCAAGCTTGAGCTTCTAAACATATATGTTGTGTATTGTTTTTCATTTGTTTAGAGGTTTTCCGATCCATATTATCCAAACATCTATAGATATTCGCATTTGTTCACTTATGATAAATGGAAAAATATGATGGCAAGTTTGAAGCTAAATATAAAATGTAAAAAAGGAACATGAAACAATATATATGGATGATGCCACAGAGTGCGTAAACAGACATTAGCCCAATAACTTTGAAGGTAAATCAATTCTGTCAAAAACTATATTCATCCTGAACTTGTTGATACAACGTAATCCATGTGCTCAAAGATCACTCCAAAATATTTAAGGTCTTATCACGTTTCAAACAAATTAATTGAGCGAACAGATTAATCGTATTCTTGTGTCTCTGTAGTAGTTAGATGGATCACCTCAGGTAGCATCCTTATTGCTTGCTTGGAAGCCCCAGGATCAAGTGGTAATATATTGTATGCACCTACTATATCCTTCTGTGATTTCACCAGTTCTGCCTTCTGCTCGACCTGTGTAATCATTCATTTCAGCTGAACGCACAAAATGCTCATGGCTACATGTTCAGATTTAGCATTTTAATACTAACCTCAGGATCTACTGGCTCATTGTTTTCACCTTGCTGATTCACAGCCTTCAAGACATCAAACAAAACTGCAGCAGTCTGGTATGCTTTTGCCAGTCGTGGCCTGTATTGATATTACAGAAGTATTTGATATAGATGAAATATAATTCTCATGACAAAGGGAGAGCCTCCGCAATGTCCAATCATGGTTCTCCAGCTTTGGAATTAATCAGCATGCTCAAAAAAAAAACCCTCCCTCATTGGTGCCAAAGTAAGAGCCTCTATAATGTCTGGAACAAATTCTCCAGATTTGGTATTAGGACAACATATCCTAATCAGCATGCTCAAAATGACCCTAATCGGTGTCAGCAACTTTCTGGTCTAGAAATGAGCTTGTACCATAAAGAAATTTATGGCTTACCAGCATATAATCACATCAAGTTATTTCTATAGAAAGTGGAAACATCGACGAAGAAGAAAAGACAACAAAATTTCAAAGAAGCAAAAAATATTCAAAGTCAAAGTGGGAAACAGTATAGTACGAAAATATGTAAGGGAAAGTCAAAATGGAAACCTACACAAAATGCAAAGACATAAAAAATACGAAGTCAAGATTGTCTTATCATCGTAATCGCAGCATGTTGTTAAAACTTCTTTCAACTCTTCTGCAATTAAATGACGCAATCCTCATTATTAATTTGGCTTACCGGTCCATGTTATCACCAGCATTCTCCAATGATTTGACATATCTATCGAAGAAATCCTGATAATAATTTTGCATCTCTCTTGCATCACTTTTGGCAGATCTCTGTTTCTGAGTGGGTTTATCATCCTTCAAAAAGGATAGCAACAAATGAGCTCAAAATTCAAAAAACAAGCTAACCCAAAACACTGTGCAGCCTCTCCAGAGTTTACCTTCTCTAGTTTGTGAAGCAGTGCGGTTTTGAACTGCCTAACACCCCGACCAGAAGATGACATATCTGCACGATGAGCCATGTCAAATGCATAAAAACGGCCTGCAAAACACAGCTCGAGGTAAGACAGAGAGTATCAGATCAAAACAAGCATTAGGTAGTAGAAACTACAGAGGTATACATGAATAAAAAGAAATAACTTAACAACATAGAAAAGTAAGCAGATCACAAAGAATTAGGTGAGATTAACAATGAAAGAGCATATAGTAAGCCTCTACGACAGTCAAAGTGAGAAACCTTACAAAGATAGGCAACTCGAGGAGCTTCTTCTTCAATTTCATTTGCAACTCGGAGAATAGGTGCAATTTTTGCAAGAGAAGATGGAACAACCTCAGGGTCCATAAAATCTGGGAAATTCCCTGCTGTAATAGTTCGGGAAAGTCGTCTTGATGGACCACTCTCGATGCTCCTTGATGCATCCATCGATTCCAAACCCTTGCTTCTCTCTGCAAGAAATGGAGGGGGGAAATAAAAACGCATATCTTTGTTCTGAAAATTTCATGGCATGAACCAATATCCCTAATCCTTCCACTCTGCAAAAGCTGGAAAAAAAAGAGATAAAATACATATCTTTGCTTCAGAAACTAAATGGCCTGAATTTGTTTCAGGTACACTTGAGGAAAATGCTAGAATGCGGGTATAACGTGAATGCACCATATACATATGTATGTATGTATGCATGTATCTAGTATCTATATGTAGATACATACAGGCATGCATGCATACATACATATGCAGATAGATATAAATAGATTGGCATGAATTTATTTTGAAAGTAGCTCCAGGAACTGTTAACACAACATGAACCAATGTGCTATTGTGCTTATTTTCTCTTCTTTTAAACTTCAAGAGTTTGTAGCATATGTTCTTGTTTTGGCCTAGCATATTGATAGATGCATGAAAAGGGATGTACACGGTCGCATGTGCTAAAGGATTGCAGATACAGAAACCGTTTTCGTCACCTGCATACCAATCAAATCATATATGCTTCTTCTTTTTCTAATACTACCACATACTACTACTAATTTTAATTCATAGAAGCATTATGATTCCTATATACCGGGATTTGGCTCTCTAAAGAACGTCGTCAAAATGAACTAAGGTGCAGGTTTCCACTGCATTTCAACAAAATGTATGGAATGCCTTTTGGTAGCCACGAACTAGATACAAGCTACCACTGCAATTTAAGAAAACATAAGAAACGCCTTTAGCGTCCATGAACAAAGATGCAAGTTTCCATTGGATAAAGAGCCTTCGTAAGAACTCTAGCCTTTGGGAGTGGTAGAGTTGGCCAGCAGCGAGAGGCAGAAAGCCGGGATTGAAACAGGAGCGTTTTGAGCATACACAGAGCTACAGCCAAGATGACGGCAGAGATTCACAGGCACCTGCAAAGGAGCACACGAGTTGGATCATCCACAAGGTCGGGAACTAGAAGCTCATTCGGTGTGTAGAATACATACATACACTGCTTCGCCAGCGACGCAGGACAGAGATTCTCTCGCGTTCGGTCGATTACTCTCCCATCGGCTCTCTCCCTGTAGCAGAGCTGAGAGAGAGAGAGTGAGTGAGTGAGTGAGGACGTACAGCTACAGCAGACGAGAAGCTCACAGAGTCGTATTTTTGACATTGAGAGAAGTGTACGCAAAAAATAAAGAGAAAAGACAGGCTTCATATTTTGCGTTCAAATTTTGAAAGGTCTTCTTCTTCTGTCTTAAGAACGAGCTGTTATTTGCTGCCCAATCATTTCTAGACCCAGTTTTAACTAAGAGCGAATGATCGATGTATAGTTTGCCAGAGGCGCACATACGAATGAATGAACATGATGCATTGATGCATCTTTTGCATGTTGCTGATGCATCGATGCATCTTTTGCATGTCGCTGATGCATTGGTGCATCGTTTGCATGTCGTTGATGCATCCATCATCAGCATGTCGTGGCATGTCCTACCCTTATGGATCGAATATCGCCTCAAACTCGAGCAAATGGTCCGCGCCAATGCAATGGTGATTCATGGTAGTAGGAATCTGCCTCTTAGCCACAGTGACGACACAAGGAGGCAATAAGTTCTCCCATGATCCATTTAGCGTGTGTCATCGTTATTGATTACATTGCGAGAAGATATATTCATTTCAAAACGTATGGCAAATTATATTGATTTGGCAAAGGGACTGCTCGTAATCACATAACATTGTAGTGAGGATAGCATACTAGAGCTTATGATAAAGATGAAAGAAGGTTTGAGTGCATCCTTGAAACCTTTATAATGTGAACAATAAGGATAAAAGAAAGGAGGTTTTGAATCTCAAGAGCTCAAAAGATGAGGGAGGGATGTTTGATCTTTGTAGAGCAAGTCCCTACGATGTTGTGATAGTTGAGGGGCACAATTGTGACAAAAAGAATGAGAAAGAAGAAAGAATACATAAATTCGAGAAAAAATCCCTTAGGCGAACATAAGTCACTTCACGAAAAGAGAAGAAAGGAAAAGGAAGAATGATGTTGGGTTGCCTATTTGGAAAGTAAAGTAGAGCAAATAGCTGTAGTGGATAAAGCACGATAGCATATTTCAATAGAAAGGTTGAAGCTCAAAAATTTTGAAAATTATTTTCTATTACAAAGTTAGCCAATTAAAAGAACAAAAGCACTCCCCTATTAGAAGATAGAAAATAAGTTTGTCTGCCCCACTATGAAAAGAGGGGAATGACTTTGGGTGGCCAAATTGATTAGTAAATTAACAGTGATATGTAATTCAATAATTGGTCAATGATTAGCAATGTCATGGTATGTAGTTACTCAACTTTGGTCATTAAACCTAGCAATTCATGAAGACCTATCTTATCAAGTCTAGTCACCACCAATCCCAATACATCCAACAATTAAACTTTTAGAGGATTTATCAAGAAGTTTAACTCATTGTTTTAACTCTCACTAACTCGTGCAATTCGTGGAACCTCCCATACTCCAAGCCCTATACTTTCAACCCTAACCAATTATACTCCCAAATGGAGCCGTCTTATTGAATATGGTCATATAATGGTCGTGTTCGTAGTGTCCATCTAAATTAGTTATATTTGTAACAAGTCAAAATGACACTTGCCTAAGCTTGACACATATAACCCAAGCATTTTATGGTTATCATGTGATTGCTCATTTTGTGAATATAGTGCATTCTTTGTGCCTTTCTCTCACACTCTCTTTGAACCTTATTCTCTTGCGCTCGTCTTAGCTTTGAAGCTCCATAGCTCTAGATCTTACTATTCATTCATCCTCATCCACTTGCAAACTATCTATTAGCTCACATTCTGCATATTGCAACCTTGATCGTTAGTGATCTTCTCCAATATTTGGTATTAGAGTGCAAGTTCGTTTGCTCTAGGTTATATTTGCTTCCATAACGTTCCTACTACATTCTGGTTGCTAAAAACATCAATTACGAATGAAGTTTTGCTTTGTTGAAACTTCTTGCCCGATGACTACAAATTTGTATCATGTGAGAGATAGTTGCATTGTTGCTCACTAGATGAACAATAGTTCTGCTTGCCTTGACTTCTCGGACATGCTGCAACTTATGACACTCAATTTAGAGCTAGATTTTTGCATTCTGTAGAAAACATGTCAATTTTTTATTAATCCATGTAATGTATGATTAAATCATAATTTCCACAATACTACTCTCCTAGTGACAAGATTTGCAATTAGCTTCGAAAGTATTCATATCGCCTTCAAGGAGGACGCCGCGCTAAATTTCTTTCAAAATCGTGTCAAATTTGCCGCAACCTTGCTACAAATTTATACTTTCTTTTATTTCTTTTTTATAAGATTTGACGTATTATAAGGCTTTGATTAAGTATAGTACGAGTTGCAAACCTTGCGGTTTGTCTATTTCCTTGTATTTCAAGGAATTCGAGCGAAGGAACTGGGAATATAGAT
>JBBBWG010003460.1:2014-23374 GCA_037176905.1 Azolla pinnata
TAATTATTAGTAATGCTATATAAGTAATAATATTATAATTATAATTATTAGTAATGCTATATAAGTAATAATATTATAATTATAATTATTAGTAATGCTATATAAGTAATAATATTATCATTATAATAGTAATAATAATTATTATTATTGATATATTAAACATAATTATCAGTATTATATTAATAATGATGGTGATGATGATAATAATAAACTGGAAGAACAAACAAATTATTAAAAAATGAGGAAAGCTAAAAAAAAACCACAAAAAAAAAGAAGAAAAACGATCCTTTCTTATTTGTATTTTTCTTTTAACAAAAACGCCAAAAAAAGCGAGACGCCCAAAAAAAGGCGGGGCGCTTTTTTGTTTCATTTATATTTCGGGTTTTTTAATTTAATCTCCGCGCAGAAAAAAAGCAGAGCGGAAAATAAAAAACAGAAACCAAACAAAAAAAACAAAGCGTTGCTTTTTCTCTTCTGCCCCCTTTTTTTATCCTTTTTCTGTCGCCTTTATTTATTTTTACTCATTTCCTTCTTACTCTTTTTCTTTTCTTCCTTTTGGGGGCTACTAATTATGGGCGTATTAAGCTAAGATTAGTCGTAGGTTCAAAAACCCTCTTCTTCTTCTTCTTCTTCTTCTTCTTCCAATGGGAACTTCTACAAATCTTTACTTCCAATCCATGACCAGTTTTTCACACAAACAGGGAAGTGTTTCCATGATTGTGTCCGTGTTCCACAACTAATCAATTCGATTTGCAACTCATTTGAATCGCAGGGCAATCAAATTCTGCTGTAAGAAATTGCGAGATTATTACGATTCACAGCTCCAAATTTGGGGAGAGCCCATCATACCAAATCCATCAGCTTCCTCTCTCTATAAGCAACTCAAGAACACTGTCTAATATGTGTGTGAGGATCTTCCCATCCTCATGCCATTCCAGGATTGTGGAGTCAATTTGATTTGCAACTCATTTGAATCGCAGGGCAATCCAATTCTGCTGTAAAAAATTGCGAGATTATTACGATTCACAGCTCCAAATTTGGAGAGAGCCCATACCAAATCCATCAGCTTCCTCTCTCTGTAAGCAACTCAAGAAGAACACACTGTGTAATATGCGTGTAAGGATCTTCACATCCTCATGCCATTCTCATCAAAAAAATTTCAATTTACTTTTATGCATATTACATAATGGTAAAACCTCTTTCATAATGAAATTTACTTCCCAAAACCTCTTATGAAAGCACATTATGAAAGAAGCCTCATGTGCATAGAAGCATAAACACCATTGGGAAGTAAAAAAATTTCAATTTACTTCTATGCACATGAGGAGTAATGTGCACAAGAGGTGTTTTCTCATTGTGAAAGAAGCATTTTGGCCAAAACCTCTTTCATAATGGTAAAACACTGTATGATTGATCATGCACATGGCATGTGCATTTTCCATACAATTCTTTCAGTTCCGGATGCTAGATTTGAGGCACACATTTATGTAGAAAACTAAATCAACTTGAAATGTTGGGACAATGAGATTCATCTCACCATACAAAGTCTTCATATCCTAGTTTAACATCGAGACGCGACAGGATTTAGATCCCTCTCCATACAATGGATACTTCCCAATATCTTCCACCTTTTCCATGCATAACTCCTCCTGGCATAGTGGCTTTATGGGTATCGATAGAGGAAGCAAAATACAACAAGACAATTTCATACTAACAGACCACCAATATGTACGCACAAAACCAATTTCTGTTACTTTGAAAGTGCAAATGATTTTAAAGATGTATGCAAAGGTCACCATCTTACTGAGTTCATTCGTCTATCTAGAGGTATGAAGCTTTTCGTATAACAAGAAGACCAAGTAACCCCAAAACTATAGCCTTGAGCCCCGTGGATTCAGTCCCGTTCAAACTGCGCAGGTATGATGGGATTCTTCATTTGGACAGTTAGTGCCAGGTCTCGGATCTTGATCTCAGGTTATTGAATGTGCTATATTTTGGCCAGTGGCAGAGGCAGAAAAGACCATCATCATCATCCATTAGTTCTTTCAGTGTTCGAGATGGAAGACATACTCCGTCAAGTTCTGAAGCTTGCTAGAATCTAGCTTCTGAGCTGCTATAAAGGTTGCAGGCTGACAAATGAGCATGTTAGAAACAGGATCTACGGTCCACCCTGCTTGACTGGTGCCTGTAGCATTTATGAAATAAAGAAACACGTTTACTTCATTCTTTAGATCCCAAAATACAGATAACTTTCATGCCAAAGGTCTTGCACTAGTAAACTCACATTTCACGGTCTCGGCCTCTGTTAACCCAAGAAACTTTGATGCATCACCGACACTTATCGTTGAGTATGCAGTTGACAACAACTTCAAATTTTTCCTCAGGTACTCCTCTGTAATTCAAGAACGCAAAAATAGGAAGTTAAAACGTTGTACGGAAGCTTCTCGTACATTCTGCTGAAATTTGAAATTCTTTAAATATTTCTCTTAAACATGGAAATTAGATGAAACATAATTTCTTTATACTATTCTCCCAAACCTGCAAATGACGAATAAGCAACAATTCCGCAAAACAAAAACACTGGAATTACACCATTCCCAGATGAGAGTTGAGTATGATCACAAGTATTCTGAAACACATAGATCTTTGCAAACGAACAGTGACATGAAACCATCAATGAGAGAACTTCTGGAGATCTGGTTTCAACACTAAATTTTCCAAGTAAATGAACTTTGGAAACTTTATTGGTCTCCCACCAAAAGTAGGACCATTGAAGATTCTCTGAATAGAAAGCCAATCTCTTACCTTTTTCTGAAAACTGCACTTGTTCTTAAATCAATCTCATGGGTACCCTCTCAGAACCTCTGACACTCAATTCAATTATCACATAGAAACGTTCCACAGACATGGTCACTATTACTCATCTTACCGACTCTAAAATCAAAAAATATTATCACATTTAGAAGCGTCAAAACAGTACAGCCAGTTCTATGAGATAACATGTGTTGCCTTATTTGGTGAAATGAATGCATGTACGAGAAGATAGCAACCTGGTACACAACAACGTTTCATCACTTCTACAAGGTGTAAAATAATACCAGAATGTGCTTACTGTAAACGGTATATACCCACCGCATGGCACAAATAAGAAATGCCAATGGAAATAGAGTCATTGACCGCATGGTAGTTTCCAAACGTATCGAGCACTGGTAACACTTATTATGTGATGAAGGCCCAGAAACATGGTTATGCACTGGTATCCCTTGTGAAAATGACATTCTGGAGCATAGAGCCCTATGTCACAAGAACCCTATATGTTGAACCAAGTCCTGACTCAATGGTGATGGCGACATATTATATGCAACATTGTTTCTGAAAAGCATACAACTAAAGACTACAAGGTCATCTCCTACAACATGCATCTCAAAAGACGCAATATAGTTTTTGAAGATCTGACTACCTATTACTGAGTGTGAAACCATTTGTTTTCATGCCATATAGAACATTCTCATGTTGTTTCTAGTTCTGACTCCACTTGGATTCATTGTGCTGAAGGAGAGAAGCTCGAGGTAAAGATCTTGGAGATGCTCAATTAGAATTGTGAAAGTCTGAAAATTAACACCAGGATTCTAGAGAACAGGATTTTGTTCTTACTCTAGTGAACTAACTACTAAAATATCATAATCACAGCCTAGCATCCAAATAATGAGTTTGCCCAGAATGAGTAGGAAGAAAGCCTTAAGGCTGCATACCATTATCCAATCTGACTTGGGAGCAGCATTACTACTAGACTCATTTCGTTCATCACACGTGGGACACGCCATTAGATAGGTATTCAATATAGAATTGGCGACTAAGGGAGTGTGCCCAGTTTGGTATTCCCATGCGACTGTCAGTTTGGTACTTCCTTGTCAGAAGTCCAATGTGACTATCAGTTTGGTACTGCCCATATGATAGCTCCATGTTTCTTTTCAGAATCGAAACTGTTTGTTGGGCCTCTCTATATGGTGGAAAGCCTTTGGCTCCACAGGGAGTGAAATAGCTGAGCCTGAATAGATTTATTTGATTAATAGATCAGCTAATAGGTTGATTGGCCATTTGGGTTGTTTGATGGTGTCATAGCTGAAGTTCAAAAGCCAATGTTGATTCTGACAATAAGAGAACAAGAAGACAAGATTACAAGCCGAAGACTGGAAGTATCTTACACCTTGTGTCTCTTGAGCTTCAACCATAATTGTTTGACGAAAATTGTTCAAAAATACAATGCCTCGTCCTTATATAATGACGGTCAATTCTTTCATTCTCACCACTTTGCCCTCATGCATGATTGCCAATTTGGTAATTATGCAATAGTCTAGTTGTTATGCCCAAAGACTCAATAACTAGAGGTCATTGGTTCATATCTTAATAGTAATACTAACCGTTTGTGTATGTTAGCAGGTGGCTAGGACATTTCGTGATTGACTTTTAATTCAATTTGATGATTTATTTCATATACGTACACCATGGATTTTTTGTGTTGTTTCAAACCATGGTCTCTCATCCCAATTTTCAAGAGGTACATACCTACCTATGAAGAAATCAAATCATCATATAATAGGTATGTTACAAGCATCACCAATGCGCCAGGAATATAGAGGTACACGGTTTAAATATTTTCTTTAAAAAATACATTATTTTGTGCTCGGTCATAACAGACGCACATTCTTGCCCTCGGGGTATGTTTACCAAAGGTCAAATGACACCACATCAGCAGATGTCTTGCATTGGTACATCAAATTCTTCTTGTTGTAATTGTAGATAAGCCAGATCCTTGTCATTAATCCTTAGATTTTCAATTCAATATTGTTTCTTGAATTTGGTCTTTGACAATTCCTGACATTGATGAGCTCGCACCATTGGTTTGAGGGAGATTCACAAAAACAAACCTTTTTCACAGGGGGAGTTGTGTTGTGGTCATCTCCAAACGTCATGTCAGCTGAATGAAACCCAGCAATTAAGTTCATCAAGAGCACATGTAGGTGACTTTGTCAGTCTCTTCTGTATGGAAATATTGCAAATACCTGGCCCTCTTCCATGCTCAACCCCTTTAAGTCCGTTAGCAATTGATGTCCATGTCGTCAGAAAGTTCTCGTGACATGCTATGGCGCACCAAAAATGCTCTTCATATAGGCTATATTATGTCGCTACTACCATTGGATCCCCTTACATTCTTTAGAAAGTCTACAGCTATTCAGTGGAATACTGTGAGTTCAAAAACATGCTGGAAAGCATGTACACAGGCCAAACAAAGAACTAAAGTTAAAAAGGAAGAGACACCCTTGCAGAAAGGAAAGTAACAGAATTTTCAGATTTGACTAAACCAATCGTACACATCAAGTTCGTTCAAAATGGTTATACAAGAAGAATTTGTAGTTCAAGCATAATTGACCTTAAGGAGAAATGCTGTAGGCCTTGCATGGACATTTGGTTTTTTATCCTTCCAATTTCTGTTGCACAAAACTCTCATAATAGGGTTCTACACTAAATGGGCAAGTCAGAAATATGTCAATGTTTTCCTCCCACTATCAGTGATACTTAATGAACGGTACTTCAGACATAACTCACAATGCATGTGAACAATCAAAGTGCAAACGATACAATTGAGAACTTGTAACTAACCTCCAAATGCTGTTATGATTCTTTGCACATAAGGGCTCCAAGTAAAGCTGCGAAGTGCATCGTGAACACCAGCATAATTGTATGTCCACAGGCATTGCCCTATTTTCCATACAGCGCCTACTTCAGGACAGTTCTGTTTCACAGTCGAAGGTATTCGTTTCCACAAAAATCTAGCATTGTTCCTGTTGTATGAACAGAGAAATAAAGGCACCATTCATTACATGAGTGGAGTGAGGCCTACAAAATATATATCATCTCCAAGTTGTGTTGACACAGCAAAGTTAACGAGAGATAATGTAGTCATTGCTGTTCCCTGAAATACGAGATCTCCGAGAGAGTGGATAGATTCACGGATAACTTACAGATCCGACACATAGATCAATCCAAGTAGATGGATGGCATAAGGCCAGTCATCGGGCTTCTCCGACCCCCTAGCAACGAGCTGCAAGGACGGAAAACGTTTCAGAAAAAAGAGTGTTTACACAATCAAACTGGATGTGGAACCACAAAGGCAACGCTTTTTACACTGGAAAGAGGTCTCTAGAAGACTATAGATACGTAAAACGAGCGGCACGCCTCAGATGAAGGAAATTCCGTGCAGTGGAATTCGAGAGCCGGACAGGAAACAAAAAGAAAACGAAGCGAACAAAAACGCCGTAAACAGAAGGTTCATAAGGATTCGACGGTGGAGTTACGGAAAGAAAGACGGGGGCTGAGCAGTAGCGGAAAGATGGAAACTGTGCAAAAGACGGCCGTAGCAGGCATACGAGAAACGGTGGAAAGGCAAGAAACGGGAGATGTACATGCGAAACGGGAAGAAGAAAATGAGGATTACCAGGAGCAGCAATGGAGTCCACACACGCAGACGCAGACACAGTGAGAGAGAGAGGGAGGGAGAGGGAGAGGGAGAGAGGGAGGGGGAGTTTCCAGAGATGTGGATGGAGACGATTACCTGGAGCTCGAGGGAGTCGCAGAGGTCGGGGAGGTCGGAGAAGCGCGAGGAGTCGATGGCGTCTCGCACTGTGGACAAGTCTGCAGAGAACGCCATAGCTGCAGGAATTCGGAGCTCGTGTGGTGTTGTTGTTGTTGCTGCTGCTGTTGTATGTATATGCGGAAGAAGGAAATGGTTACTCTGAGTATGAACAAAGATTCCAGAAGTCCAAGTAAAGATTCCAGAAGTCGAAGCAAAGATTCCAGAAGTTTCAGAAAGCTGAACTAAAACCAGCTAGAGCCATATCGATCGATTACATAGCTATAGGAATCAAAGCTCTTGTGTTGTTGTCGTTGTTGTTGTTGCTATTGTATATGCGGAAGAAGGAAATGGTTACTCTGAGTACGAACAAAGATTCCAGAAGTCGAAGTAAAGATTCCAAAAGTTCTAGAAAACTGAACTAAAACCAGCTAGAGCCATACCGATCGATTACATAGCTATAGGAATCAAAGCTCGTGTGTTGTTGTTTTTGTTGTTGTTGCTGCTGTATATGCGGAAGAAGGAAATGGTTACTCTGAGTATGAACAAAGATTCCAGAAGTCGAAGTAAAGATTCCAGAAGTTTCAGAAAGCTGAACTAAAACCAGCTAGAGCCATACCGATCGATTACATAGCTATGGGAATCAAAGCTCGTGTGATGTTGTTGTTGTTGTTGTTGTTGTTGCTGCTGCTGTATATGCGGAAGAAGGAAATGGTTACTCTGAGTACGAACAAAGATTCCAGAAGTCGAAGTAAAGATTCCAAAAGTTTCAGAAAACTGAACGAAAACCAGCTAGAGCCATATCGATCGATTACATAGCTATAGGAATCAAAGCTTGTGTGTTGTTGTTGTTGTTGTTGTTGCTATTGTATATGCGGAAGAAGGAAATGGTTACTCTGAGTACGAACAAAGATTCCAGAAGTCGAAGTAAAGATTCCAAAAGTTCTAGAAAACTGAACTAAAACCAGCTAGAGCCATACCGATCGATTACATAGCTATAGGAATCAAAGCTCGTGTGTTGTTGTTGTTGTTGTTGTATATGCGGAGGAAGGAAATGATTACTATGAGTATGAACAAAGATTCCAGAAGCTGGAGGCAGAAACCTGCAATTTTGCAGTTCACAAAACGGAACCTGAACTAGCTAGAGCTATATCAATCGATTGCATAACCACAACCAGCTAGAGGCAAACTGATCGATTACATAGCTACAGGAGTCGAAGCTCTGTGTTGCTTGCTGCTGTAAATGTCGAAAGTATGATCAAGATTATAGAAGCCGGAGCCAAAAATCTGTTCAGTACATTTCTTCTGTAGTTTTGTAGCTCAAAAAAATTGAAATTGGAGCCAACTAGAGCCAGACTAATTGATTGTAGAAGTGAAGGAATCGAAGCTCGTGTGTGTTGTTATTGTTGTTGCTGTTGTATATGCGGAAGAAATGGTTACACTAAACAAGATTCCAGAAGTCAGAGTAAAAAAGGAATCATGTTTAGTACATTTCTTCTGCAGCGTTGTCGTTCAGAAAATTGAACCACAACCAACCAGAGCCAGATCGATCGATTATGTAGTTGCAGGAATCAAAGCTCATGTGTGTTGTTGTTATTGTATATGCAGAAGCCAGAAACTTGTTCGTACATTTCTTCTAAAGTTTTGGAGTTCAAAAAACTGAATCGAAACCAGCCATAGCCACACCGATCGATTTGTTGCCAAATAAGTGATAAGTGCCTCTCCAATAAAACAATAAAATTTAAAGATAAGTGCCCCAATGAAGTTACAATATGAGCAACTAATCGAAAGAAAAGAAAATCTTAGAAATGAAGTAGATATATCTGGCTATATCTGGCCGATGCCAAGGCTTACGTCTGGGATTGTTTCCGAGCTCATATAGCCAAGCCCATGTCTGCCATCTTGCATTCATATTGTGACCATGTGCTATAATATATACGAGAAGATTCCAACAAAATGCCTAACAAAATTATAAATTACATTTTAACATCACAAATTAATGCCTGGTTTTAAAAAATTAGCACGTGATTGGTTGATTAACAACAAGTCAAATTTAATTGTGCACCCAATGAACATCAAATTAACTAATTGATTAATGCTCACTTACTCGATTAATACAAAAGTAACGTGTTAATCGATTAATTAGATTTGAAAATTACCAGCTTCTGTTAATTGGATATAGTAAGGGACTCGATTCAGATCAATTAGCGGGAAGCGATCAAGAATAAAGCCAATCCTAGCGGAATGGATTGGGTGTTAATTTTTAGCGGAAGATAAGATTAGTCGTTAATTTGTAATTTCTAGTTTTTTTAGCGAGCATTTCTAAACTGTAATTTATAAGTTTGTCAGGCGTTTTTCTGGTAAATCTCCCAATGCATATATAACGTTTGGCCAATCGACTTAGGATTAGGGTTTCACAGAAGCATGAGGGCTTGGAGAAATTAGGGTTTGGAGCAATTAGGGTTTGGAGAAATCAGGGTTTGGAGAAAATAGGGTTTGGAGCAATTAGGGTTTTGGAGAAATTAGGGTTTGGAGAAATCAGGGTTTGGAGCAATTAGGGTTTGGAGAAATTAGGATTTGGAGCAATTAGGGTTTGGAGAAATTAGGGTTTGGAGAAATTAGGGTTTGGAGCCATTAGGGTTTGGAGCAATTAGGGTTTGGAGCAATTAGGGTTTGCAGCAATTCCGGTTTGGAGAAATTAGGGTTTGGAGCAATTAGGGCTTGGAGAAATTAGGGTTTGGAGAAATTAGGGTTTGGAGCAATTAGGGTTTGGAGAAATTAGGGTTTGAAGCCTAGTAAGAAGAGAGTCCAGGGGCATTTTGGGGAATTAACAGAAACCTTCTCCATCTCTGCGGATTAGGGTTTCGCAGAAGCAGCGGATTAGGGTTTCCGGCAAGCTTCCCTGCGTCGCAGAATCGGCCTCGATCCCGTTCCTGAGCCTTCTTCTTCTTCTTCGTCGTCGTCGTCGTCTTCTTCTGGGCGATTGCGGCCCCAGTTTTCTTTGATTTCTCGTCTTCTGCCTGCCACGCGAGGGTTTTCCTGCTCTCTCGCGCCGATCAGCAAGAAATCTGGGTTTGCTGTGGAGCGAACACAGGATCGGAGGAAGAGAAGGGATCGATCGGCATCGCTTTGAAACTCCGTCGGAGGAGACGCATATCGAGTCTACGGAGCGAGGGCGAGCAGCGAGGAAGAGAGAGAGAGAGAGAGAGAGAGAGAGAATCTCATGGCGCTGAGCAATTTCCTCTTCACCGTGGTCGGGGTCGGGGCGGTGTGGCTCCTTGTGAGAAGCGACCTCCGGCATTCTTCAGCCGTGTTCAGCAGGAACATTCGCCATGTGCGCAGCTGGCTCGAGAAGGAAGCCGCCGCAAGCTCAGCAGCAGCGGAGAAAGAGTAAGAGAACAAACCCCCCCCTCCCCCTGCGTTTTCTCGGCTTTATCTTCATGTCTTTCTTGTTCGGAAAACTGTGCATATTGCGGCTCGATCATCGTAGATTGTTAGGGTTTGAGGGTAGATATGGCAAGAGACAGATTTTCATGTGTGCTTTCCTGGTTCACGAATCGAAGCCAGGGCGCAAGTGTTGGGTTTAAGATTCAGTCGGTAGGATCAGGGTTTGGGCTAAATCTCCCCTTTGATTGCATTTGGGTTGGGATTTGCTCGACATAGGGCTCGTTTTGTAGAGAAACGGCTGGAGCAAGTTTGATGGTACTTTCATAAGATTAGGGTTAGGGTTTCTTGCGATTTAGCTGGAAGTATTCTTGAATGGTGGGCGAATTGCCAGGCTGCGCATTGTTCCGTAAGCACCGCGGTGGCATGCTCAATCGCATTGGAATCTTCCTGGTCTTATTGGAATCTTCATTTCTGGGGATCTCCATGAATGCACTCTCTCGACCGCATGCTGCAAGTGCAAAAATGTTGCTCATTCGAGATAGCCATGGGATCGAATGTTTCTGCACGACATAAGGGCTTGTATAAATTCCAAGGCATCGATTAAAGAACATGCCAAACTGAGCGCTATCTTATAGCTAGCCGCTAAAAATCGGTGTTTAAGTTCATCACTACAGGATCGATTGGTAGAAAAGATCCTGTGAATGGACATGTCTGATCTGATGAACACTTGAGGATTGTCAGATAGAGATCCCCTGAAATAGGGCATGTCTGATCTGCGGGCTATAGCAGACGGGTAAAATACCACGTTTGCAGGCCCCTATCTTATAGCTAGGCACTTCGTTAGGGTTTAAGTTAATCACTACAGGATCGATTGGTAGTAAAAGATCCCATGAACGGACAAGTCTGATCTGATGAAACACTTTGGGATTGTTAGATGGAGATCCGCTGAAAAAGGCATGTCTGATCTGCTGGCTTGGCAGACGGGTAAACACCATGTTTTCAGGCCCCTCTTGATGAACGTGAAAACTATTTCATGCTCTATCATTCTCTTACCGCTGTATATACTTCCTTTGGATCTTCTGTCTTCAAGCTACGAGGAGGGTAAGAAAGACATGGTCACCTTGTTTATGGTTAAAGATTCTATCTTCCCAGCTGGTTTATGTGTGCAATGGTTCTGTTGTTTGGATAAACCTGGGCATGGATGCATATATCTTGAGTCATAAAGTGCAACCATACCATCAACATAAACTGGGCATTTTGGTCAACATTTCCAACACCAATACTAATTCAGTTATCAATGGCTAGTCTGCTATTACGATGCGCACTTGTTTTCATCTTCTGGGTTAGATTCTTTCTGAGATTTGTAAATTGTGTGTATATGTTTAGCTTCTATTCCTAAAGATGGGGAGCGAGATAAAATCGTATTCTTACTTCTATTCTAACAGCTTTGTATTCTTCTTTGCATATCCTCCTTTCAGAGCTGAGAAGCTAAAGCCGAAGGAACTCGAACACACGGAACCTCCGAAAGAAGGGAAGCCCTAAAAGCCAGCGAAGGACATACATACATGCTGTATGCCCATCTGATCTGACATCAGAACAGTTTATTGTACACACACACACACACACCGAAAAGAAAGAATCGAAGCTCCGGTATGTCAACATTTTTTTAATGAGATTCAGTGGAAGCTTGGGACATATAGTATGTGCACTATAATCCTTTTCTTTGCAAATGTGGAGTCCTCGGAATGAAAGTTTTTTTGTTCCTAGGAATGACTTTTTTTTTTCAGAGTGAGATTTTTCTGTATATGATGTATGCAAGGTCTGTAGTTGAGGGTTTCTCAATATGATGTCTCAATAAGAGCTTCTTGTGTTTGAGGAGGTGAAAATTTGATCTGGGGCCAGATCGATTGTGAAGTCGGGTGATTTCTTGAAATAGAATCCTGGGGTAACAGGTGGAATCTCGAGGTCACCTAGAGATCAATGGTAATGAAGTCGATGAATGCATTAAACCCTAAACCCTAAACCATAAGCCCTAGAATTGATAGGGTTTTCCAAATATTGACAGGCTTCTGTGGGTAGCGAGAAAACGCATCCAGAGGATTTGTTTTGCTTCAAAAGTCCCTGTCTATGATGTCTGATCTTATCAGGGCCTGTTAGATGTTGACATGAGGAGTGTTAGGTCCTTCTGTCGGAACTTTCTATGACGATATATTGGTTGAATGAATTTTCATTCTTAGATCCTCTCCATGAACAGATAGATTGGCTCAAACCATTGGAGTGATCCTTGCTTCATATAGGAATACGCGAGTCATGCTAGTCTATGTCATTCCATCCATAGGCATTTGATTGTTAATCAACAGGAGGGTTTAGCATCAGGTAGATCGATCATATAGTAGATGTTATTGATACATTGTTGATCAAAGGTTAACCTTACGTAATTTCAGTGGTTCCCTTGTTTGTTGTGTATATATATATATATATGTCTTATTGCCATTACCAGTTCACTAATCGAAGCATATTTCTTGGGAAAAACCAGATGTACTGATCGATCATATAGTACAGCTGGAACCACTTCTTCAGAATTGACGCGTGATTGGGATCAATCAACCTTGAGAACATGGCGATGTTATCGAATCGATCTATGATGATGATTGTGGCAGTCTAGGGATTAGACCTGCAGTCTGGTCCATGATGCAAATCTGCTCAGTTATTTTAGGTAGTGATCTTCGAATTACAGAAAGGATTATGGAAGATAATCTCCCGTAGCCTGCATTATCAGTTTGTTCTCGTTAGCCAACTTAATCCCCAAGATTGGCCATGGAAATCATGATCTAGATAATTGTGATTAAATGACCATGGGCTTATTGTGCAACATGACTTTGATCTACATGTAGAACGTGTTGTGGTCGTGCATGATCGATCGATCTGATCAAAAAGGTTTTGAGTAGCCCATTCTGAACCCGATCATCAGACCAATTAGATGATCTCAAATAGATGATCTCAAAAAGACTATTTTGCAGCATTTCTTATGCATCTATTTTGAATCTGTTTTGCAAGTTAATATCGTGTTTATGTGGCATAAAAGCAAAAAAATTAAGCTAACTGTCTTTTGACGCAACGCATGAAACCAGTTTTAGACAATTGTCGCATCAAAATGATTCATCTAGATGCTTAATACCTTGTAATGGGCCCTCTCGATAGTTGTCGCTGGGTACAAAGGCTTGCAACTGCGAGGCCTATCGAGGCCTGACTTAATTGGGAATGGAAAATTCTCTACAACAGATACAAGAAGTCCTCTCCGATTTCCATGAAATTCAGAAGAAGCTATATCAAGATGGGTAGGAGCATTTATAAGATTGGATATGTCTAAACCCTAAACCCTAAACCCTAAACCCTAAACCCTAAACCCTAAACCCTAAACCCTAAACCCTAAACCCTGAACCCTAGTTGTGAGGGCTACTGGGCATTACGAGTTGTGATGACGACAATAGGTTTGACATCAACTAAGTTTTAACAGCACCGAATTAGTCACTAAATGCCTAGTTTAAGGAGATCGAGACATGATGGTTATAAACGATATGTTTATTCGCCTCTGGAAGATTTGCAGCCGTATTTGAACGTGTGAACTAGATATTAGATTAAACAGATAAGATGATGTAGCAACAAGGCAACGATCGGCACTTCATGGTATCTTTTAAGAAAGCGGAACGATTCTCCAACATTTATCATGATAAGGTATCATGGAACCAACGTATTTACTCCAATCGAACGCGCTCTCTGTTAGAAGAACGCTGTGAATCGGAAGGGTGTTACATGTTCGATGCCCTTTCCTGATACGATGCCCTTTGCTTGGTCTTCGCATGTTAATTTTCTCTTTTCTTTTCTCTCTATTAGAATGCTCTCTCTAATAGAATGCCCTAAAAAGTCAGCGCGTGCAATTGCATGGCAAAAGATTTGTCGAGAAAAGCGATTTAACCTGTGGGATTTTTAAAGTCGGGACACGATCTTAAATAGTGCAATCGGTTGGTTAAAAACTATGCGAGCCTCGAAACGCAAACATGGGCTTCAAAGCATAGGCATGTTTAGAGAGAAACCACGACTTTTTCGTAAACCTTGTGCGAACAGAAAAAGAGCGAGTACAAATCGACTGCAATGCAAATCCGGTAGTTCTCAATAAAGGTGCGGTGCTAAAAGAAACGCCCCGAATGATGGTTTAGAAGCTTGCCCGGAGGATTTGAGATCGAAACAGTTGGTTCCCGACCTCCACGAAAGCATTGAATGGAGGCGCGACCCCAACAGCCGTCGTCGAATCGTGGCTCATTTGCGCATACGGGGGACACTTCCACAGCATTGATCAGAAGTGATGTCGTTCATTGTTCAAGGGCGGAGAATGAGATCAATCTGCTCTGGGTTTCTGGGATCTAGGTTCTGGATTCTGGGATCTAGGTTCTAGGTTCTGGGTTCTGGGACATTGGTTCTGAGATCTGGGATCTAGGATCTGGGATTTGGGATCTGGTTTCTGGGTTCTGGGTTCTGGGTTCTGGGATCTAGGTTCTGGGTTCTAGGTTTTGGTTCTGGGTTCTGGGATCTGGGTTCAGTGTTTACCATCGCGTTTGGTGATGATGAGCTAGCACTACCTCTTTGTCCGACTCGATCAAGCCGATACATGTAAGAACGGATCGAGCTCGGCCATCGCGCAGCTGCTCAGCGATCGTCGGATGGCATGGCTTTCATTGCGCCTCATGCTGCTAGTAGCCCCTTCACCAAAATGCCGGATGATGGCGAATCAAGTCAGAGGAGGGACTTCAATTTGCTCCGATTCGGGCAAAGCAGAATGTGCACTGTACCGACTCGCGAGCAGACGACGATATCTAAATCAGATATTTTTCTTTGCGAGCCTGGTGTTGTCAGTTAGGTGGTGTGAGTTGTGGCCTATTGAATGTAGATCGATCGATCAGGCGTCAGGGTGTCTCTTGTTAGCCACCATTGGGTTAGTACTCCTCTTCCTTTATTTAGAGGCATTAACGCGCCTTACTCCTTTTTACTTTACTTCTTTTACTTCCTGTGTTTGTGCAGGGAGAGTAGTCATATTGGCCTGAGAAGACGTTAATATATCTTTCTTTCCTTTCTTTGTTTTTGTCGTTTACTTCTGGGACGCTTTCCAGAGACAAGAAGGCATTTCTCACGTCATGCGGCGAAAAACAAAGAACTGTAACAAGACCCCGTGGGAACCCGACATTTATGAGAGAGTTGGGAAGGGATCGTCGCGGATCAGAGGAGCAGAAGAAGAAAGCCAGAGTATGCGCATTGATCATTCACCCACCAGACATTATCGAGAGAGAATTTCCATGGACAGCAATCGCGAGATGCTTTTGTCTACAGTGGCCCTCTCTGGAGCAGACAAAGGCAGGCCTGGGTTTCTTCTGCCTTGCCTGATGCTGAGAGCTTGCTCGACACTGGCAACAGAAGAAAGAAAGAAAGAGGAAACATTAATATATTTAATGCATTCTCAGGCTCGATTCATCGAGGGCCCCAGAGACACGACTCAAAAGATCGGACCTGATCACGCCAATGATTGACAAAGAAGGTTAACCAACTCTTCACGGACTTTCTTTGCTCCAGAGCCTATCATTTGGCTATGATCACACACTCTCCATCATCATCATCATCATCATCATCTTTTTTTTTTTTTCCGCAAATGTATTAAAACAACAAGCCAATGCGAAAAAACCTTGGGCGTCAAAACTACTTTGAAAGGTAATGATATGATGAGGTCAACCTTTTGAGGTGCTCTGCTATGATCGTAAATGACATAAATCTAACTCATCTGGGAACAAACTGCTCGTACAACATAATTGTAAAAATTGCCAAATCAACTTCCATTTGATCATCACCATCATCATCTTCTTCTTCCTTTCTGTGACATATGTACACAACATGATATGCCAACTTCCAATGTGACACCCCCCCACTACACAATCGTCCCGGCTTCTTTCGCATAATCATCTACACAATCAAATCCCAGTCTCTCCCAAATACTGCATTGCATGCTTGATGATGGAGACATATCCTCTATGGCCATGAATCCCATCATCATCCATCAATCAATCATCCATCCTCATCAGAGAGCTTTGTGTCAAGCAAAGCAAGTGTGGGACAGTGGGGAGTGGAAAAACAGATACCAAATGTGGGGTACAAACTTTAGACAATCAAAAGCTGTATAGCTTTTACAGACATATATATATATATATATATCTATATATATCCATATATATATATATCTCTATATATATTGGATCCTCCTTTTGCCCTCTCTTCTTTTTCTGGGTTTTCTTCTTGTTTTGGTTAAGGCTAAAGTGATCCAATTCACAGCTTTTTGACTATATTTACACTTGAACTTCTTTCCTTCCCTTATAAACCCAACAACCATTTTTGCCAGCTTCTTCTTCTTCTTCTTCTTCTTCTTCTTCTTTGGAGATTAAGCTTACTTAGATTATGTATATATAAACTTTATATAACTATTATATATGTAGTAGTAGTACTAGTAGTATCATTAGTGATGATTTAGCCATGGAAGGGAAGGGGTACATTCTTTCTTTTGTCATGGTATGGCTTCCAACCTGCTCCTTTTTTGCTTTCTACTGTGGTATACAAGTTTGATCCCTCTATTCTGTTCCTTCATGAGGTCCTCTCATTCATCAAATACTGTTTTCTGTGTGCATTTCCTTTTATTCATTTCTTCTTTTCTGTCTGGCTTTTGTTTCGTCGTCGTCGAGTCGGGTGGTAAACTCGGCGTCTTGTTTCTGGTTTTGGGTTCCCTTTTCCTTTTCCTTGTTTTGTCTTGTGGGTTTTTCGCTCCCTTCAAACCGAAGCCTCTACCAGCTTGTAATCTTCTGGTTGGAGATTGCTGCCAATCTCGACTTTGCCAGCGATGGGTCGATCACAGGGATGCCTCGGCTCTCCAGAAGCCGCAAGATTTGGGTTCCGATATGGCACTGGCACATTGGGCATTCGTCTTTCGACATTCGGATCACCTGCAAAACGGGCAAGATGATGGATCGCAGAGTACCATTAGATCATACATACAATCCACACAGCCCTTGCATGTATAATAGCATTAGAGACACAATTGATGCAGAGCATGTGATTGCAATCAGGCGGGATTGGGTCGATGAAGAAACCTGATCAAAGTTTGGTGGTTATGAATCACCCATCCTTGATATGGGTGGGTGATTCATATCAAGGATGGGTGATTCATGGGCCGCATTTGCCCGAGATTTATCAGAGGATACCTTTAAAATACAGTTGATGCAGAACATGTGATTGCAATCGAGCCGGATTGGATCGATGAGGAAACCTGATCAAAGTTTGGGTATCGTAAAGAGATTAAAACCATATATCAAAAGGAAAAGAGACAGTGTATGCGGCTTTTTCTTCCGTTTATTTTTCTTTCTGTCTTACCCTTACAAATCCGGCATGTCAGCTCCTTGTCATCATCGAAACTCGAATACATTGCAGCGATGTGGCTCTCGGGCAGGAACAGAGACGGCATGGTCGAGGAGAAAGTCATTGGGTCTTCGAGCTCGATCTCAGCTCGAGACCGTGCTTGACCAGCTTTCGGGCTGGCAAAGAGGTTCTCTGGGAGGTTGTGCACATCGCTGCATTAGCGCAATCGCCGCAAGATTAGGCTAAATGGCAGCTTCAAAACTTGAGCTGAAGTTTTTCAATCAATGTACAAAGGAGGAAACAAAAAACCTCGGTGTATGAAGTAAAAAGTCTAGCAGACAATGTCAGTTTTTTTTTTTTTTTTCGTCCCTGCAGTGAAGCTGCTAAGCATTTGTAAATCTAGATAAGTTTGTAACCACTCTAGATATGTGCATCAAGTCATTACCATGCTAGAACCTCTGTATCTCTCTTTACCTAGCCTTGTCAGCATGTCGCTAGCGTATTAAACATCAAACTCATCAATGCCAAGAACACGCTCATGCTCAGTACTGCTACAAACTCTCCCAAACATAATACCTTGATCCAGCATCATCCCACTTCTCAGTTGATGCCTCGTTCTCGCTCGGATCCCCATCCAGGACATCCAAAATGTAGCCGAATGCGCTCGAAACTTGGATGTTATTCAGGTCTGCAGCAACAAGCGATCGTCAGCTATGGATAAACATTGCTTTATTCACACGCTAGGAGAACAGATTATAGATTTGACAATCGATATGTGCCCATCCCCAATTCTTTCTTTCAAGGGAACAAGGTTTTTGATACTTGGGATTCTCATCAAGTAAATATAATGCCCACCCAAGAGTCCATGATGAGATTTCAATATGTATCTCATGGATGCTTTTCAAAGGATTTGGAAGTTTATTTCAGCTATCGTATCCAAATGGAGAGCACAGCAGAGCTCTGTGGGGTGTCTAAACTTCTTGGTTGGGGACCTTTTTGTTGAGGCAATTTCACACCCTAATTCCATGACTATGATAAAAAAATCCATAGCTTCACACACGGTATGATCATCCATCACTTCTGTTAGAACGTTATTTAGTAGTTGTATGTAGAGGAGACAGCAGCTCAACAGTTATGTTTCTTTGACTGATGACATGGAGAAGGATACCCACCATCTACACTCTTGGTTAGATCAGTCACCGAGGATGATGAATGCCCATTCGAGCCATAGCCATATGGATGGGCTTGTGCTGGCGAAGCTGGGCTTGGGATAAGATTCCCTCCTTGCACAAACATCAGGGGCGAATCGTTGTTGATGTGCATATCAGCGAATCGCAGCCGTTCAGCTTCCAACGACGATTGCTCGCTGAGGTGCCGCCTCAGAAGATTATGGTCATCGAGGAAGTGAATACCTGCAATATATGTATACATATATATATATATACATCCATGTCATGGATTCATGGATCAATCAAGACATAATGCTAAGGACGTGCAGTTTCTAGCATCGTCTCGATCAAGGCTGCACTGCAAGTGCAGTTTGTAGCATCATCTCGATCGAGACTGCGCTGCAATCACAGTTTCTAGCATCACCTCGATCGAGACTGCACTGCAATCACAGTTTTTAGCATCATCCGATCGAGGCTGCGCTGAAATGGCAGTCTCTAGCATCATCTCAATCGAGCCTGCACCGTAATCACAATTTCTAGCATCATCTCAATTAAGGCTGCACTGAAATGGCAGTTTCTAGCATCAACCCGATCGAGATTGCACTGAAATCATGTTACTTTTCTCATGAAGAAAGAGGAACCTGTTGGGGAGAGCGAGAAATCTCGGCTATCGAAGCTGCGGCTAGGCAGGAACCTCGAGTGATCCCTCTCGATGACGCGGCGGCTACCCGAGCAAAACAAGGAAAGCCCATATAGATAGATAGGTAGAAAGACGGAAACTCTGTTAGAAACGCAGTCAGATTTGTTGCTAGCGTAAGAGAATAGGGAGGAAATCAACAGATGGAAGACACAAACAGCAAGCTGCAGCTTTGACATGTGATTTGGAACGAATGATATCTATATCTATATATGCATCAAGGAATGAAGATGAAGAGAGAGCCATTACTGTTCCTTTACCTGTCACTGTGCTTGGTCTTCTCCTTGTAGGGCTTGACAAGCACTCTGGCCCCACAAATGTAATGAGGATTGCCCTTGGAGAGGATCGCTTTCACCGTCTCCGGGTACATGAAGGTTACGAATCCGAACATCCGCTTCTGCTGGAATGGGATCCTCACATCCTGAACAGGGCCATATCCCCTGTCGAAGAAACACCCAGAGCTCTCGCTGAGTTTTGGGTTCCGCCAAGGCGGAATCGATGCACGCAGATCGATGCAAAGAAACACCATATCCATTCACAAATGAAGATGCAGGCAGATCGATGCAAAAGAAACACCATATCCATTCACAAGCGAAGACGCAGGCAGATCGATGCAAAAGAAACACCATATCCAATGCACAGATCGATGCAAAAGAAACACCATATCCATTGGGCACAGATCGATGCAAAAGAAACACCATATCCATTGGACACAGATGATGATGCAGGCAGATCGATGCAAAGAAACACCATATCCATTGGATTCCGCCTTGGCGGAACCCAAAACTCAGCGAGAGCTCTGGGTGTTTCTTCGACACCATATCCATTCACAAATGAAGATGCAGGCAGATCGATGCAAAAGAAACACCATATCCATTCACAAGCGAAGACGCAGGCAGATCGATGCAAAAGAAACACCATATCCAATGCACAGATCGATGCAAAAGAAACACCATATCCATTGGGCACAGATCGATGCAAAAGAAACACCATATCCATTGGACACAGATGATGATGCAGGCAGATCGATGCAAAGAAACACCATATCCACTGCACACAGATGATGATACAGACAGATGCAAGATCCGCCCATTTCCGAACAAAACAGCCCATGCCACCAAAATGAGCTCTGCGCAGATGCGATCGAACCCCCCCATCCTTCCCGATCGAGCTGCCCTACGCAGACCAGATCCGAGGATTGTGCCATGGAGATTGGCATCCGCCTGGTTCGCCATGCCCGGGGGGGGGAGGGGGGAGATGGAGGATGAATCGAAGCTCTCAGAGGTGGAAGATAGCAAGTACCTGAAGTAGCCGGAGACGTCTTCTTCGGAGAAGGTGCTCTCGGCGGGGAAGGTGAGGTAGATCTGACGGGAGCCGGAAGCAGCCAAGCTGCCATTGCTGCTGCTGCTGCTGCTGCTTCCGCCATTGCCATTGCCATTGCCATTGCTGCTGCTGCTGCTGCTGCTTCCGCCATTGCCATTGCCATTGCTGTTGCTGCCGTGGAGATGGAGATGGTGATGGTGATGGTGAAGCTCCTGGTCGGCCCTGTGAGCAGCAGTGTTAAACCTCAGAGCATCCTCAGAGAGCACAACAGCGTGCTGGCCATGGGGTCTGCAGACAGAGGAGAAGACCAAAACTCGTTTCTTGTTCTTGATTCCTTTCTGTCTTTCCTTTCTAGATTTCTCCAAACTCGTTTCTTGTTCTTGATTCCTTTCTGTTCTTTCTTCCTAGATTTCTCCAAACTCGTTTCTTGTTCTTGATTCCTTTCTGTTCTTTCTTTCTAGATTTCTTTCTCTGTGTTTGTTTCGGTTTCTTTCTTTCCAGCGAAACGAAGAAGACGACGATGGAGGAAGAAGAAGACGAAGAAGACGATGGCGGAAGAAGAAGAGGAGGAAGAAGAAGAAGAAGAAGACGATGGCAGAAGAAGAAGAAGCAGAAGACGATGGAAGAAGCAGAAGAAGAAGCAGAAGACGATGGAAGAAGAAGAAGCAGAAGAAGAAGATGGAAGAAGAAGCAGAAGAAGCAGAAGA
>JBBBWG010003471.1:7443-19320 GCA_037176905.1 Azolla pinnata
CACAGATCACCTCCGACAATCCGATCCCCCCCAACCAAATTGAACAATGAACCGCGGCATGGAACAAAGATTTGGAAGAAGATTAGTCGAGTAGCCTTCTTATTATTATGTGAGAACCCCAAAAAACCAACTCTACATGAGCATGATCAAGAGATAACCAAAATTGTAGGTGGAGCGATTACAGGTAGGAACACGATGAAATTGAGCAGGTTAGGAAGCTGTCTAGATCATCATATTCGGAATCTGATGATCTGCTAAGGCATCATATTTCATCATTGGGCTCTCAGCTGCTGCCAATGAGAGCACTAGAACAAGCGAGCCGACTGTTGGAACTGATTGCTGAGTGAGTAGAATGGAGTGGAAGACGAGGAGCTCGCATCGGCGGAGGCGGCCGGGGCATGTGTTCGATCACGAGCGGTGTTCACGCTGATGGTCAGGTGTTTGTTGTTTGCTCGCTGGCGAATGCCTTGTTGGTGCTGTTGCTGTTGCTGGTGATGGTGATAGTGATGATGATGGTGCTGATGATGGTGATCTTCTTCAGCACCTGATTCGATCCTGATCGGTGGATTTATGGAAGAGGAGTGTGAAGGATTGGCCTTCTTGCTTTCCTTGCAGGCGTGGTAGGTGCTTCCTGATACAGACGACATGGCTATGGCATCTAGGGCTGAGGAGTACTTGGCCCTGCCAAACATCCGAGAAGTAGGATTCTCTTCCTCCCTGTCGACGCCTCCTTGGTCCTCTCCTTCTACCTTTCTTCCTTCTTCGTCTTCTTCCTGCTCCTTCACGAACCTTTTGCTGCTCGTTGCCGAATCTGAATCGTGGTTTTGAATGGCGACATGGAGATGGTGATTCTCTTGATAACGACGATCATCACGGCTAGAGGGTTTTGCACCGTGCCCTACGCCATTCCTCGTTGCCTCTGATCTTGCATGGCCATGATAAGACGCGCCCGACCCATTCTTCTTCCTCTCCTTCCATTCTTCTTCTACGTATTGACCTACCTTTGGCCGCATTTTGCCAGGATCACAAGGTTTTCCTTGTTGTTTTTGTTCTGATCCGCAAACGGAACAATTTGATGCATAAATGTCTGAGCAAGGTGCAGAAGAAGAGAGATAATTTCCCATATCCCTTAGAGGAGAATGTACTATTGATTCTGACATCCGACAGCTGTTTTCTGCAGCTTCTCCTTTCTGACCATGGCCATGGATGAAGCGACGATCTTTACTTTCTTTACTATTTTGTGGCACGGTAGATTTTTCGACGAGATCTTTCTGGCGATGGTATGATCCATGGCTAAAACGCTTTCCATCCTGCGTATTACATTCGGATTTGGTAACCGTTTCCTTGAAATTTAATGGATCAGAATAGAAAGGTTTTGAGTTCCGATCGTTCCTCTCCGCAAATCTTTTAATCTCCGTGAATTCTCCACTGTGGCCATTGCTGGAGTGGATTCCGTTTCCTTCGCTAGCTTGAAATCTCATACAGTCTTTCCCAAAATGGAAGGGCAAATGGATGCTGTCATCCTTGCTTGTTGTACTATCTTTCCGAACAACTGCTTCACCGTTGCCAGCTCTTAGTTGACATCCGCTTTCATCACCATCGTGAAATGTTTCAACATTAGATCCTATGATATGCCGCGAATAATGGATGAATTCGGATGCTGAACCAATTCTTTCTTCAACTTCTCTATGAAAACCTTCGCTGTGGATAACTTCTCTACCATCGATCTGCGTACCTCTAATTTCTTCGCGGTCTCTATTACCGGTTTCGTTACAATTGAACGGAGAGTAGATTGATTCTGTTATCTGCGCTTTCGTTCGAGAACTTTCACTTCTTTCATTGCCATACCCATGCCGTTGATAACCAGGCTTCAACGGATCTCTATTTTCTTTGTGACGGGATGATCTCCAATGGTTTTCTTTAAAGTAGAGCTCGCTTGATGAAATGCTGCAAGCATCGCCATCTATGGAAGTAGTTTCTTGCTCTGAGAAGTCTACAGAGGGAGGAATGGAAGGATTTTTTCTAGTTATGGCCACGTTGTTGCTGGATTTCCACAGAGGAGATGGAGATGACGAAACAACGGGTTTTGGAGAAGGAAAAGAAAGCTCGGAAGAAGTATGCGAGGAACAAGGCATGGCTTGTTGATTCCATCCAGAGGACTGGGCCACCTTTCCGAGAAAACCATTTCCATATCCAAATGAGCGCTCGCAGGCTGGTCTAGGCATGCTTGATTTGCTTCGCCTGTCCTCTTCTACCAAGGCTGTCTTTCTATCCTCATTTGCAGCCATAGCCGCCGCGGTTCCATCGAAGTCTTCCTTCAGGAGTTTGTTTCTTCGCCTGTTGTCGCTGTCCGCCGCGGCTGCTTCGGTCCTCCCGTCGCTCTGATCCGCCACGCTTAGGAATCCGCAGCCGTCTCCGACCATCTCTGGCCGCAAGCCTGCGTTGCGAGAGTCGTTTTGCCATATGCAAGCCGAGATATGGTCGGGGCAGGGACCATGGCGATCAGAGAGAAGGCAGAAGCCGTTCTCCAGGACGAGCAGCACGGAGTCGGAGCTCTGATGATGGTGGCGAGGTGGTCTCCGGAAGGATGCGCGTCCACCATACCTGGGGAGCCTGAGAACCGAGGAAGCAGAAGAAGGGGGCGAAGGGGAAGGAGAAGCAGAAGCAGAAGGAGAAGCAGAAGGAGAAGAAGAGGGAGAATTAGGGTTAGGGTTAGGGTTAGGGTTAGGGATCGGCATGGATTCTTCGACTCAGAAGCAGACAGAAATTGCAGCCTTTTGAATTTCTCTGTTTTTTCGGCTTTCGTTTTTCTGTGTGTGCCGTTCAAAGAAAGAAGAAGAAAGAAGAAAGAAGAAAAAAAAACGGAACAGTTCTTGTTGTGCTCCCGCAAAAGTGTTCTGCAAAGAAAATGTCCAGGAAATGAAAATCGGGGCTCGGATTCGAACTCGGGACCTCCGGCTTCTGAAAAGAGAAAACGGAGAATTACCCCAAAAAAAACAAATATATATATATATATATAACGCCTCACAAAATTATAAATTACGTTTTAACGACGGCTAGAATCAGAAATTACCAAATTAACGCCCGCTCTTATCGTCCGATTAATTCCATTAGTATAACGTTACTTGATTTTATTCATAATCGCTTCCCACAAATTGATCCTGATCGGTTCTCTGACTATATTAGACTAACAACTGTGAAGATTGATGAGCCTGATCGATTGGTTAACGGATTAATTTTGAATGCTAATCAGTTAATTGACGGTAATAATGATTAGGCTCGTGGTTTATTGGTTTGGTGCTGATCAACTCATTGAGTGGTAATTTTTAAAACGAGGCGCTAAAGTGTAATTTCAGTTGTAGTATGCGTTAAAATGTAACTTATAATTTTGTTACGCATTTTTCGGTAACTTTCCCGAGAGAGGAACCTTGAAAACTTCACGATTCGAATTTGTGTCCTCTTCTATTGATTCATTTCATGGGCGAAGATGCATGCCAATTATGACGGAGATCATCGGACATATGGAATGGACAACCATAGATAGAGTGAACAGTCGATGCCAATCGTGGTGGAGATCATGAGGCGGACCAATGGACGACAGAAGACTGATCCATTAGTGCATGAATGCCGATCAATTATGGCAGAGATCGATCAGACAGACAGGGCGTGAAGCATATATCATCTGCTATTGTACGAAGATAGTGAGCCTCTTATCTCTATGTATACGCTACAAATGGAGGTTGCCCCTTCTAGTCGGAGACGTATTGGCTTCAGATCCCTCGGTAGTAATTAACTAACTGAGTAACCCCAAAGTTGTCCTCCAAATCTAATCGAAACAATATCCTATTATATAAATACAATGCTATTAATCTATTTTATGTTCTAAAGGTTCCTAGGGGAAAACCTTGGAAGCTTTTGCGGAGAAATCAGCTTCTACATGAAATTCCATAGGATTCCATATGCTCAATTCTATGAAAGACGATCTAGAGATTGTATCCGGAGATGCAAACATGTTTACAACCTTTAAGCATCTTAATGTATATACTATCTCAACAATTATGGTCCATGATACCAAACTAATGAAGGGGTCACTCTTAACCATGTCCAAATGGTTTCACAATGAGTCACGTTTAGTGCAACAACAAGTGAGAGCACTTGTACATCACTTGTCTGAACAACCATACTTTAAAAACATGGAGAATTACCAAAAAACGCGTAACAAAATTATAAATTGCATTTTAACGCTGCTAAAATCAGAAATCGCAAATTAACAGCTACTCCCATCCTCCACTAAAATTGATCACCCAATTAAATCCGCTAGTATAACGCTAATCGATTTTACTCCTAATCACGTTCTGCTAATTGATCCTAATCGATTTCCTTACTATGTTCAGTTAACAAAAACTAGTAAGTTTAGAATCTAATTAAACGATTGACGCGTCAATTTGGTGATAATAAATTAATCACATGTCATTCAATTAATTGAGTTTATTCTAATCGAGCTCACAATTAATCAATTTAATTCTTATTGAGCTCACAATTAATCAATTTGATGTTAATGAAATAATCGAGTATTAATTTACGAAACTAGGTGTTAATATGTAATTTCTAGTTTTAGAAGGCGTTAAAATGTAAGTGTAATTTTTGTTAAGCGTTTTTTGGTATTTTCCCCTTAAAAATAATGAAGGGAAATCATTGAATTTAGCTCTAATCGTGTACACTAGCGACGTGTACAATGGCTTTTGAGAAGTATATTGGATTGAATTTGATTGCGCTTTCATACCAATTTGCCGACAAGAGATCACTGATACGTTCACAATCTATACAAGCTACCGAGTTAATACAATTTGATGTCTTGAAATGAATGTTTTGTAGGTTGCAAGGAGGCGGCGGAACTGCAGAACCATTGCCAATATGATTGAAATTTGTAACCTAGCACACACAATTAGTATCGGAGAAAGGCGCTCGCCCACTAACTAAGAAACCTAATCCCTTACGTTAAATAGCATAATCTTCTCAGTTGTTTGCGATTATGATTGCAATATGTAAAGCATTACATATTCTTGATTTGATGGTTCAGTAAGTAGGGTTGCATTGATTTGAAGTAAGGGCTGTTGGGGTTCCATCTGGCATTTCGCTTCAGCCATGGTACCACCAACAATAAGAGGAGGATGACAAACTAAGATTTCTCCAGGGTTTTGGCTCGCGATCTTATGGCTGATCAAAGAGCTATTCAATATCTGATCGATCGGGGATTTCCACTTGCACCGGATTCTTAGTGTGAAACAAGCAGCGAAATCGGCTGCAATTGCGGACGATCGATCAGCTATTCGACAATCTGATCGATCGGGGCCGCCCCGTCCATTGCATTCCTCCGATCGATCGATCGATACATTCACAAAACACGCGAGATCGGAAAAAGCGAGCCCTACGAAACCGATGATCGGTTTTTGACTCGAATCAGAGACGCAGAAAAACAAGCTGCAAGAAAGAAAACACAAACTAATGACCGGAGATTAGAAAGAGAGGGATCGGATCGGACGGCGGAGACGGGAAGGAATCGGACGGTGCAGGTTGGAGGGAGGTCGATCCGCCTTCCTGGGCTCTCGGCCAATGAGAACACTCCCTGTTGTTATTATTAATTTGTTTTTTTCTTCTAATTTAGTTTTCTCCCGCCCTCTGCGCGCCTATAAAAGGAGCGCATTTTGAAAATTCGCTGCTTTCAACGTGAAAGCTTCCATCGCCACTTCGCCTCTTCTGCTCCAAAGACTCGACTCTGTGTTTGATCTCTCCTGAGATTTCTCCATCGCCGCCATGGCTGCCCGCCCTTCTGCTCCTTCACAAGACGCGAAGAAAGCCAAGACCGCTGCTGACACCAAGAAGCCTAGAGCTGCCCCGGCTTATCCTTCCTACTTACAGGTATGTTTGTAGTCGTCATTCCCCATGAGAATTAAATGATAATCACTGTCATCGTCGTCGTCGATCCTCAATCCTCATCGCCTTCAAGTTATTCATCTTCCTCTTCTCTGGAATCCAATGACGTTAGGGCTGTATTAATGGTAATCACTGTCCTTGTCATCTTCATCGGTTCGCAATACCATTAATCTTCAAGTTAGTCATCTTCCTCTTCTCTAGATTACGAGTTTTAATCTCGCACCAGGTTTCTGTGTGTCCTGGAGTGAAATCACAACTATGGAACTTCTTAGCTCCCATTTCGGTGTATGATTTAGGCTAACTAGAATATGATTATGATGTATTCAGTTTCTTTGTCCCTCTCTCTTCCGACCTGGAATTTAATGACGTTAGGACTGTAAAATTTTCCCGCTGTTGATTTTGGGCGTTGTGAACAGTAACTGACTGGAAGAATTCTGATGTCCTCACATAGGCTTGAGGCCGCTGTTGTCTTGACATAAAACTGCTTATTGTACAGATGAGTGCTGAGGCCATTGCGGCATTGAAGGAGCGAACTGGTTCAAGCCAGCTTGCGATTGCCAAGTGGATCGAAGGAAAGTATGCGGGTGTTCTCCCAGTCAATTTCAAGAAGCAGTTGTCCCTTCAGCTAAAGAAACTGAGCCAGAAAGGGAAACTAGTCCAGATCAAGCACTCTTACAAGCTCTCCGATGAGCTGAAGAAACCAGCGAAGGCTGTCAAGAAAGTAACGGAAAAGAATCCTGCAGTTAAGGAGGAAAAGAAGAAGGTCGTTACCAAGACAGCGAAGTCACCTAAGAAGGTCGTGAAGAAATCGGTTGCGAGAAGTGTCTCTACACCTAAAAAAGTTGTGAAGCCGAAGACTGTGAGGAAGACTGCTGGTGGCGGTGTGAAGAAGGCCGGGAAGGAATCAAAATCTGCAGAGACTAAGAAGGCTGTTGAGAAGGAAGTGAAAACAACTTCTGTAAAGAAACCTGCAGCAGCCACAGGGACGAAGAAGAAATCCGCTTCTGTTCCAAAGAGGCCTGCTGTTGTGAAAGCCAAGGCACCTACATCAAAGAAAGCCAAGCCAACGTCGTCCTAGAAACCTCACTTGTACAAGCATACATTTGACATCGGTGTTTTTGAACACCACCTGTTTCCTGATTTCACTTGTCACAATCCTACCAGTTCTGTAGCATTGTAGCTAACCTTATAACTGTTGCTAACCATTTGAACTTATTGATCGGAGAGCCAAACAGTCGGTTTTGATGAAGAGGGCCATTTGTGTGTGATGGGTAGTTGTCAAGGCTCTACAGATTCAATCGAACTCTAAATCTGTTAAAACCCACCTTTAATTTGTATTTTTTTGTATGATCAAATCACCCCTCTGGTTACAATTTTGGATATTTATAGAAGGCGCTTCGTTTGGTAAATGAGGTCATAGTGGATACTAAAACCAGGTGGGTTTATAATGTTGATCACATTTTTGGATACTGATATGTGTCCGTATTGAATGTTGACTATACCCAAGATGGATCAGTGCCTCTTATAGGATGCCAAATGGGGCCCTTCCTCTGATGTCGGGCTCAAAGATTGAATGAGACTTCAAATGCATGCTTTGAACCCATTTGATTTCATCAATGTTTAGCCTATTGTTTAGGCTCATATAATGTGCCTTAGTTTACAATTTTTTTTTGCCATTTTTTGAAGGTCCATCATTGAACCAACACAAGGTGAGGTTTAGGGCTTGCCTTGAACGTGTCCTTAGCTAGGGTTGTGATCAAGGCAATGTCGCCGAGCCGAACAAGGGCAAGTTGGAATGCGATTGTATGCAGCAATGTGTTGGAGTGCGGTTATATCTCTTTGTATTTTGTTGGACCACTAGTTATGTTTCTTTGAGTGTTTCTAGACCATGAAGAGGGAAAGCTGATATTATTGGCCAAGTTCGTATGGATCTGGTTGCAGATGGCGATCGTTGGCTCTATGTGGTTGCTGACTTCTGTAAGAACAAACAGGCGGGGATCGATGACGATGTTGGCAATGGGCTTTCCGTCGCGAGATCAGGTGTCGTGTGTGAACCTGCTCTTAAAAGCCAAGCTAGATTCCCCTCTGACGAACTCACGGGGCACAATAATTGCAGCACAGGGTTTGGTTTTCCGAGATGTTGAGGGGTGCCCCTGGGAATTGCCCAAATGCAGCAGAATTGTGGTCACCATGCCGGAGCAGGAAGTGCCTCAAGTCAATGCCTGAGAAAGGAGATGAAGCAGATGACGATGATTGTTGAAGAGAAGCCATGAATCCTTGCTGCTGCGAGGAATCTAGGTGCCACTATGGCGGGATGGAATTTCTGTGATAGGGCAAGGAGAAAAGACAGATAGATAGACAGCCGAGCAGACCGAGAGAAGGAGCAATTCCTATTTTAGCTGCTGCAGCAGCGGTGATAGATAGCAGCGGAAGGATCGGTTCTTGTTTCTAGTTCCAGCAGTTGCGGTGATTGTGTTAGCAGTTGTTGTGGCTGCCATCGTCGGAGGAGTCATAGTTGCAGCGTCAAGTAGCTGTAGTAATCTTTTGTAGTAGCACAATTTCCGATTTCTTTTGGTCTTTGCATCTCCCCAGAACAAAGATGATGCCGTCCGATGATCCTGATGCGAATCATCATCTTCATCATCTTTGTGCTGAAGATAGGATTCGCGAGCAGGTAGACTACTCTTCGCGCTTCAGTCAGGACCTCGTGGATGCTGATGACATTGTGGTTCCTTCATCGCCGTATGATGATGATTTCCTCCCACCTCTTCCTCACAATCTACTCCCCGATTTCGCTGCCGGCCTCTGGGATGTTGCACCTTCTTCCTCCTCCAGGTATGTGCGGATATGTACATATGTATACCTGTTTCTTTTCATCAATTTATGGGGAAAATCATGCATACAGCTTCTTTATTCTCGAATGCTCGGAGAAATCATGGATACATTCCTTCCTCTTCTCTTCTTCTACGCATGTATATTTAAGTATGCACGTGTGTATGTATATATGTATGACATGTCCGTGTTCTTGTATGTGATGTGTATGTATGCATGTATATATTCCTTTTTTCTCCGGTACTTCTTGGGAACATTTAGTATATTTTTCTTTGTTAATATTCGGAAATTTTTGTTCTGGTTTTCTGGCAAACAGTTTGCTACTAAAATCTCCTCTCTGTTGTGAAAATGTGAAAAATTTATTCTTTGTCTTCAGGGATATCCTCTTGATGTTTTTTCTTTTATTTATTCATCGGAGAAACTTCCTGAAATTTGTATTATTCGTAGTTCCAACTTTTTTCCTGAACATCCTCTCTGATGAAATCTGGGAAACCTTTTATCTTTGTCAGATGTTGGAAAAAAGTCTAACAAGATTTCAAAGGTGTAGGTAGGTATTGTGGTATGTTTAGTTTTCTTAGAAATTTTCGCATTCATTTTCTTCATGATAAATTCTTGCTTTTGAGGGGAACCATGCAGTATTACAACACTATGCCTTAGCAGATTTTTGGGCCTTGATAATCCCTGCAAACGAATGTACCAGACTTGTTGTCTGATATAGTATATCTAGTTGCGTTCCAACGAGCTCCTATATCGCTACAAACACATCAAATTTTTAACAGCTTGAAGATAAATTTTATGCAGTTATATGTGGGAATCACACCCAATAGGCTTTATTTCGTTCCATTCAAGAAAGTACGACTGTTCTAGCATATGTGGAACGTGAATGCTTCTTTTTGATTGGTTTCTTCTTAATCAATGCTACTTTTTGGCGCTTCTTTGAATCAGAAGATCTTTTTAATTAAGTAGAAAAAATTCGTGCCATTAATATGAACAAAGGGATGCCAATGTTTCCTTCCACCGGAAGTTTCGCTGATTGGAGAAAATGGGAAATGATTGAGATGGTTGAAACTGGTGAACAGGAACATGATTGATACTCTATAACTGTGCGTGGATAAGGAGGTTAAATGTGGTCATTAAATGAGAGCTTATCCAATTGACAGTGATCAAACTGCTGAGGATTGTCCAAAAAATTGTTTTACTTTATGTGTAGTCGAGCAGCCAGACAAGAAATTAAAATTCCTGTATTGAAAACTTAAGTAAAGGGGAAATTTGGTAAATTGATGTTGTTTGAGTCGACATACTTATCAGATTGACAGATGTTCTAAATTCGAGTTCATAGTTTTAAGGAAGTTTCACTATAATGACATGGAAAGGACATGGAACTTTGTGGACCAGGTTTAATGCTAACTCTAGTTGAATGCTATCCTTATCACTGCCTTCGTGCTATACTCATCTTCCTTTTTTAGCTACTTCAATAGGCAACGACATGTTTTCTTTTGTCTTTCTTTTCTTCGCGAACCTCTATCTTAATGCTTGTATATTAGAAGTGCCGATTGTGATGTGGTTTCTATATCTTTTGATTCATATTTGGTGATTACAGTCCTGCAGTGGGTAGTGATGTGAATGGAGACCATTTGTCTGTGCGAAGGTCAGTTAAAGCAGACAGGGAGAAAATGAGAAGGGACAAGTTGAACGAACAGTTCTTAGAGCTTGCTAGTTCCCTAGGTAAGTCATTTCTTTTTGAATTTTACCTGCATATGGAGCATTTTCCATTAATACCCGGGGCCTGATAGCTTATTTGGTGTTTCCTTAGAGCTAGATCGGCTTAAGAATGATAAGGCTACGATTCTTGTTGAAAGTATCCAGTTGTTGAAAGATCTCCGGGCAGAGGTGAAGCGGTTAAAGACACAGCATGAATCACTTTTGGAGGAATCTCGTGATGTATGTGATGGCATCATTTCCATATGCATGTCTACTTATGAAAATCTTCTTATGGAGAGTAATTTCAAGAAACATGGTTCAAACATTCCTCCGATTGAGTAAATTTCATGATTTTCAAGAACGGGGTTCAAATCTCGGATTCACTAACCCCATGCCCTCTTTTATTTTTTTCTATTTAAAGCTTAAACAAGAAAGAAAGGATTTACGAGAAGAGAAAGAAACCTTGAAGAAAGAGACCAATAAACTACAGAGCCAGATCCAGGAATGTAGTATGCCATGGATGGGTTTGTCAAGAATGACGGATGACACACCATATCCGTATCCATTGCCTCTTCATCATAGTTATCAAACAAATCCACCAACAGATTCCAACACGATTGCAGGACAAACTCATCCCATGCTTCCACCCAATCCATATATGCCTATAGTGGGAGGAGGGACATTTCATGTACCCGTGCCCTCTGGTTGTCTACCATATCCTATATTTGGGGGTAGATCTGGAGATGTAGGAATTCACCCTTATTCACCTTATCCAACTTTTTCACATTCACTTTCACATGTGGAAAGGCCGTATGCTCAATATCCCTCTCCCCTTCACCCTGTTCCTGGCTACATTCCACCGCCAACAACGCCAACATCTGAGCATCAACGAACATCAACTAATTTGTCTTCAAATGCATCGTTGTGTAGTCCTCAGAACCTCGATCTACATCAATCAAGGAGAAGGGGAGCTTCCAAAAGCTGTGGAGTCGCTCCACATCAGGATGGAAGTGCCAGAGTTCGAAATCCTGTTACTCAGGTTTTGTTGTGATGGAATTAGCTTCGTCTAAATGGCTTTTCTTCTTGTTTTTTCCAATATATGTTTACTGCACTTTCCTTAAGAGATGGTAGTCATTAATGATTGCTAATAAGTTTGACCGAGTTGTCAGCACCATCAGCATCAACGTCTAGTCAGGCTATGCGTAGGATTGGTTGTTTAGGTTAGGACATGGTTTTGAAAAGATTGTATAAATTAGTTTAAGGTTGCTATAGTGTAAGTCCTCTTGATTAAGTTTGATTCTAGTTGAATGAGTGTAGTAATGATCAGGTTAGGTCAGAAAGTTGATTTGGTTATAGAAATATGGGTGAAGTCATTATTTGGTTTCAGGCAACTAGGCTATAACCTCATTA
>JBBBWG010003482.1:10841-30072 GCA_037176905.1 Azolla pinnata
GGTCGGTATCTTGGATATGCAGAAAGTTATTTTTCAATGCTACATGTATATAACATAATTTGGCACCATGTAAAGGGGAAAATGGGTTATTGATGTTTAAGAAATGGTCCTACTCTAGAACTTGTACTGAGCAACTGTGAATGCTTACATGCTCATTCATCATGAGTCCAAATTCGAAAATTCCAGAATGTTCAATGGTCAAGTTGGAGATTTTCTGTGGTAGATTAAATGATATATTAAATGCTAATTAAAGTTTATTATAATTTTCGTCTGAAATTGCAGACGTAAGTTGGTTCTATGGTGTAGTGGTTAGCACTCTGGACTTTGAATCCAGCGACCTGGGTTCGAATCCCGGTAGGACCTCCTTTTTGTGAGAGTTAGTGGAGTAAAGATACTCTTCTTTATCCAAAAATTTGAATAACTATTCCAGATTTGGTAGACGTACATTGTTGCTAGTCCTGGGAGGCTTTTGTTTCCGAAGACATTGATGGGGATGGATAGCTGTTGAGCATCGAGATTAACCTCGTAACCGCATCATGTAAATTGAACCAAGTGTTTAGTAATCACAGCTATAACTAGTTAGATTTCGGCAGGTACAAACTCAACGATCTTTGGAAAAACCATAGATTAGAACAAACCTGCTCAAAACCATGGCCTAGAATCATCACATACTCAAATACATTGTCCAGTATCACATGCTAGAAAACCATGGTCTTTTAAGGTGCCTGAAACCCTTCGGAAACCAATCTATCAAATCATCAAGCCATCATCACAATAACATGGCAACCCTTTCTATTATAATACATCCCCAGTTTGAACCTCTCATTGAGCTCTTTCTGTCTATTGTTTTCATGATACATCTCATGCAGTAGGCGATCCAATCGATGGACTGAGCTATAGCCATGGTTCGATCGTGTTTATCCTTCGATGATGAATTTCAACATGGGTAGGCCATAATGTATATTTGGTTCTACAGTCCTTGCATGCATGGCCCACGTTTCTGTACATCTCGACCATCTGGCCCCACTTCTTGAAGAATCCATGGACTTGGAATATGCAATCCAGCCATGAATCTTTAAAATGAAACAAACAGATGGGATGTGACAGGTTCTGCGTTTCGAGCATCATCTTCAGTTGGGGCTCATGTGCAAAATATCCTCAGCAAAACCATGAATCTTTGACATGAAACAAACAGCTTGGATATGACAGATTCTGCATTTCGAGCATCATCTTCTGTTGGGGCTCTCGTGTGTGCAAAATACCCTCGGCAAACCCATGAATCTTTGACATGAAACACAAAGCTTGGGTATGACAGATTCCGCATTTCGAGCATCATCTTCTGTTGGGGCTCGTGTGTGCAAAATACCCTCAGCAACACAACGTGATTGATACACGATCACTGCGTTCATTACCTTGCATACCTATGTTTCATGGCCTCCACTTCTCTAGCATCATCATCCATGCCGGCAGCTGCAAAGATGCCGGCCATGAGCATGTAAGCTCGACCGAGATCGTCATCCGATTGTATGACGCGGTGGAACGCAAACCTCCCCAGCTCCACATTCCCCCATTTCCTGCAACCGCTCAGCAGCGCGATCCAAACCGGAGGATAATCGCACGATGGCATGAGCTCGATCACCGACATGGCCTCTGCAAACTGCCCTGCATAGACATAGCTAGCCACCATGCATGTATGATGCTCCGAGCTTGGAGCCATACCATAGCTCTCCGCCATAGCTCTGAAATACATGTGGGCCGTGTCCGATAAGCCTGCACGATTGCATGCGCTCAAGATGCACACAAACGTGACCCCATCCGGTGAGATACCATCGCATCTCATTCGTCGTTCGCATTCCAGCGCCTCATGTGCTCGCCCTTGCTGGGTATACCCTCCGATCAACGCATTCCATGACACCACATCTCGGGCAGGAAGCTCTTCGAGAGCTGCCCTGGCTTTCTCGAGCATTCCGCATTTCGCGTACATGTCCACCAGAGCGTTTCCGATCGCGACATGGTTCTCCAGCAATCCTTCCGTGCGAATCCAGCTGTGAATCTGTCTTCCCTTCTCTACGGCTCCCATATCCGCGCAGGCATTCAGGACACAGACGAAGGTGACGGGGTCAGGAGCGAAGCCATTGTCCTGCATGCGCACAAGCGCGCTCCATGCATCACAGCAACGGCCATGGTAGCAGTATCCTGCGATCAGCGTGTTCCAGGAGACGACATCTCGAGCATGAAGGCCTTCCAGCACTTCTTCTGCTCTCGAGAGCACCCCGCACTTTGCATACATGTCGATCAAGGCGTTGCCGCACATGACCTCTCTATGCAGCAAGGCACTGCGTGAAATCTCTTCATGGATTCGTATGCCCTCGGCTACAGCTCCTATGCTGCCAAACGACTGGAGCATACAAACATATGTCGTGGCATCCGGCGAGAGGCCCTCGCTTTGCATGCCCTTCAAACAAGCGAATGCTCTATGACCTTCGCCTTGCCTGGTGAATCCTGTGATGAGGGTGTTCCAAGTGATCACATCTCGATCCGGAAGAGCTTCGAGCACTTGCCATGCTTTGGCAAGCATCCCCCATTTGCTGTACATGTCTACCAGAGCATTGCCAAGGGAGACGTCTTCCTTCTGTAACAAGCCCATGTCCACGATGTCTCCGTGAAGCCGCATGCCGATTTCAATGGCTTGCATGCTCCCACACTCCTTCAGGACACTGATGTAGGTTATCGCATCGGGAGAGATGCCCTCGCTTTGCATCATCTCAACGAGAAGAAGCGCATCCTCGATTCTACCCTGCAAGGCATATCCAGTGATCAGAGAGTTCCATGAGACCAGATCTCGTACTGCCAGCTCAGCAAGCATCTGTTTCGCCCTGGTAAGAGCTCCACATTTTGCATACATGTCCACTAGGGCATTGCCAAGCGTGGCATCCTTTGGCAGCAAACCTCTCCTTGCAATCTCAGCATGAATCTGTTCCCCTGTCTCTAGATTCCCTGTTTTGCTACATGCCTTGATGACGCAAACAAAGGCTATGGCATCCGGAGAGAGGCCCTCGCTTCTCATTCTGCCGAAACAGCTCAACGCATCTTCACCTCGATCCATTTCGACATACCCTTGAATTACCGAAGACCAAGAGAAGATGTTCCGAGTCGGGATCTGGTCCAGCACCTGTTCCGCCTTTCCAAGCATACCACATCTGGCATACATGTCCACCATCGCGCTCCCAAGCACCACATCCTGCTCTAACAAACCCCTCCTCACAACCTCATCATGAATTCGTTCACCTCTCTCGATGCCGATGCCCCCTGCAAGAGAGCCACAAGCTTTCGATGCAGAGATGAAAGTGGCTGCATCAGGCGAGAACCCCTCCTTTTGCATCTTCTCGAAACATGCCAAAGCTTCGTGAAATCGATCATGGAGAGCATACCCGGCAATCAGTGAATTCCATGTAACAGCATTCCGAACAGGTAGGTGATCGAAGACCATCTGTGCACTCAACAACATGCCACATTTCATGTACATATCCACCAAAGCAGTACCAAGCACAACGTCATCCCTCAACAAATCCCTGGACAGAATCTCCTCATGGATCCCTTGACCCCCATCCAAGTCCCTTGTTTTGCCACATGCCTTCAAGGCGCATGTGAAAGTGACAACATCCGGAGAGAAACCTTCACATTTCATCCGTTTGAAGCAATCTATCGCTTGGAGTCCATGGTCTTGATGGGCGTAACCCGAAATCAACGCATTCCAAGCTGCTATGTCGGGGTCGCAAAGCTCATCAATCACGTCCTGTGCTTCGCCGAGAAACCCACATTTTGCATACATGTTGATCAGAGCAGAGGCTAAATAGGGAGCCGTTTCCAGTAAGCCATTCCGTATAACCTCCGCATGCAGGCGTTTCCCTTGAGCGAGGTCGTGCTTCTTAGCACATGCCGTAAGCAAGGAAACAATGGCGAAACCTCTTCTGTGCTGCTGCTCATTGCACATCTAAATTCTTTTAGCATGTAAAACCTCTGCACTGATCCGACATACATCACCTTCAAAATCTGAAGCTGCTGAAGGCAAAAAAAAGATGGGAGCCCCTTGCAATGAGCTCCGTCCCTTTCAAATTTCACCTCTGCAATGTTGATGCTTGTATGAACATTGAGGAAGAGCAAATTTTCTGCACCAATCACCTTAGTTTTGTATTTCTTTTGACAACAGACTGAAAACCAAATCGGATTTAGCATGGTCTCTTTTGAATCATCATAGGCATATCATGGATTGCATCATCTTTGTGTCCGATTTATGGCACGCTGGACACAACACCAACCACCTGCGTTTCGTAAACAAGATTAGATATGTATGAACAATCGAATTAGCGATTCCACTGTCTCAAAACTTCTCAATCTTGCAAGGATTCACAATCACTGAAACAGCATGATGGTGTGAGCTCATGCAAATGTACTTTACTCCATTACTTTATTCCATTACTCAACAGACTAGTCAATCAGATGAGGATAGTATTATCTCAATACAATGAAATGAAAGAATTGCATTAACAAAGCATTGACACTGTCACACCAAACTGTTATCGCACGGGCAATGAATGAAGACTTCGACACACAACACACACGGACCATTTCAAGCAAATTCCAGCAAATAATAGCCAGATTAATGGCAGCTTCTATTTGGAATAAGACAATCACGTAGAATGAGAGCTTAATCCAACATAGTTTTTGTAACATATTATGTTGAGATCCCAGGGAACTTCCTGTATTCATTCCTTGACGAGATGGTAGAAAAGGTAGATATGCCCCAGAAGAGCCAAAGTTCCAAGGCTGGAAAAAAACAATTGTGCTTATCAACAAGCAATAATACACCTTCATTAAGGTATAGATAAGTACCCCAAAAAAAGGAATCGATACAAGAATAGTCTGTTACCATTGCTTGGTCATGGCATCCTAGGATCTCCACATCTCAATTGCATATAAAAACAGTAAAGAGATTGTAAAAGCTACCTGATCATGCTAAAATTTAATGAGATCTTAAAATACAGCATTGGCAAAGAACACCAATTGAAGAGAATTATATCTTGCCCCTACACTAGATGCACTACATCCCCTGCCAACATGATTCTGTTCGCTGCTTGTAATCTCTGCCAAAAACAAACCCAATATAAATTCGCTCAAAACACAAAGGGAATATGGGTATTTGGAGAGTAAAGGGATTACCTCGAGCAACCCATCAAGTTCTTGGGGAGTAAAGGGATTTGGGTTCCCTGCATTCACAACAGCTGCAACTGCACTCACACTAATTTGATCTAGCCTATTTGCCATCATATGTTGACTGAATTCAGCATTAAACCTCTCCTCCCTGCAGTTAGAAAGGTACAGAGGTTAGTTTTTTTGAAATAAAGAAGCCAGAAAGAGCACAGATAGCTTGATAGACAATTGGGTTTCCAGAAGTTCATAAGCTGTGGTTTCCAGAAGTTCATAAAATGCAAAAAAGAAAGCTTTAGAAAAAGAAGCATATTTTGGTGGTGGCCATATATGGAGTTCGGCAATAACTTGACGGACAAGATTATTTAACTTTTGTGCTGAATATATTTTTACCTTTCTGAAGATATTTCAACAGGAGTTCTCTCCAACGGTATAGATTCATCAGCTTCGGCAGTATCAACATCAATTGATGAGACTCTATTCTTTCCGGGGGAACCTACATCACTCCGGCGTCGTTGCCTCCTACCAGTTTGCCTGCAAATTCCAAAACATTTTGATGCCCATTGACTCCCAGCTTATTATAAGAGGCACGTTTACTGATCCGAGATGCCTAATTTTAGAGGTCATTATGGAAAGCCTTTATAAGGATAAAAACACTTTATGATGTATTTGTCAAGATTACATTGATATGAATAGTTCCTCCCAATGAACTTTTATAGCTTACTGGTTAGACTCTACATCTTGAGTTAAAATTGGACGTTCATCAGACAGGAAAAAAAGTTTACAAAGACAATGTAAGGCTGAATTTACCTTTCATGACCATCTTCAGCATCCTCGGGATTGTCACCATCTTCTCTACTATCCTCCGCATGCCGTTTTCTCTCATTTTCTTTTTCCCTTTCATTCTCCCTTGCATCCATTTCCGTGAGCTCCTTGTGATACACTGCAAAGTTCAGTACTTTCAAGGCTGCATCCACATCAGCTTTTAAAACCTGCGATGAATGTGAGATGACCTTTAGGCAATGCCACAAAAATATGCTGATCAGGCTTCCTACTCATTATACCTGATTCCTTAGCTTCAACTTTGCATGTGCAGATGACAAACGGATAATAGTCTCCAAGGTCCTGGCAGTGATTGGAAGGGTTCCTCCACCAGCCTGTTGGAATGAAGAAACAATCATAATTTCAAACTACTTGTGAGCATCCAATATCAGATACATAAATTAGGAATGGTTTTGGGCTTCATCCTAGCTACCAGTCTGTGGATATACAATCACATGTACACTTCTCTGTGGGCATTCAAAGAAAAATGCGTAATTAACCATAAAAACCTATTACCCAATGTAATATGTAAAAAAATAATAGTTTTTGTTCCAAAATCTTAAAAAGAATATTTTTCAACCTTAAGAACTTCAAATATGGAACCAAACAATATCGCAGAAAACCCTATTGCGCAAAATCCAGATAAGTTTTTAAGCAATGGAACCTTGTTCTCAGCACTTGAATTCCGCATTTCAGCATAGGCCGATGCAATCTGTTCTGATGCCTGAAGATGATTCAAAATTTAGCCTGAAAATAGAGCTCCAAATACAAATGCAGAATAGAAGAAAAGGCCCTCAATACCACCTCATCCGTAAGCACTGGTTGATGTCTACTCTTGGCATAATGGATGTACTTCTTCAAGAATTTGATGGTTAATGTCTCACGTTTTCCATGTCTACCTCTTCTTTCTCCATGCAGTAACCGGTTATACTTAACAAATATGGCAGTTGCAATCTCTGCATCTTCATCTTCAACATTTCTGGAGGCATCCACGGCCAATAAGCCTAAGAAAACATTAACACAAGTTTTACCTACAGAATCCGGTATAAAATTTAAAGGGTTTCATCTCATTTGTCAGAGGTAACATACCACCACTTTCAGAAGCAGATCGATATCGATGCATTCTTAACACATGTTCAGAAATCTGCCGATCAATTTCAGCATCCATTTGATCAAGAACAATGAAAAGCAAGTCGAACCGAGACAACAGGGAATCAGGAAGGCCGATGTTCTTTGTAGGAGTGAGAGATCGATCATACTACAGGAAATAAAAGCAAGAAAATTCATTACATAAGGGAACAGCTTTATAGTAAATCAAAGTTAGCTGTGAGGATGATCGCTTACAGTGCCATAAATAGGATTTGCAGCAGCAACAACACTGCAGCGTGCATTTAGGGATGTATGTATCCCAGCTTTTGCAATAGTAACAGTCTGTTGTTCCATAACTTCATGGATAGAAACTCTATCAAGGTCATTCATCTTATCAAACTCATCAATACATATTACACCTCTGTCAGCTAAAACCATGGCTCCAGCTTCAAGTCGCCTCTCACCTACATATATCAATTGGAAATATTAAGAGTGCTGAAAATGCTAGCAACGACCTATATAATCTAGCTTGTTATGTGGATGTGATTGACATTGGTGGTGGTGTATTTAATGATAACTAGGCATGATAGTGTCCTAAGCCTGACATCAGACGGATTGATCTTTCTCTAGTGTATTCGTATTGTTGATGCCTAGCAAATATCCACAGCAAGCAGAAGTTTATTGTCATAAATAGACGAGTTACAATAAATATAGTCCTACAGTCTTCTCTAATATTCATGTGTATATGTGAGTGAGTGTATGTAGTATAGAACCTATTTACGGCAATATGCTATTTTAATCAAATGAAATATGAAATAGCACAGCAGGCCTCCAACCATAGGCACAACAAGGTGGAAAACAGTAATATGTTTCCAATTGTTTGGCCCTACTAATGGATGTAGTGTTTGTTCTGGATACCTCATTAAAAAAAAATGGAGAGTAATATTCTTTTTCCACAATACGAGATTTGGACACAAACCACTCCAATTTCAGTCACTGCCTTCACATTGCCAAAACTTAGAGGCTACAGACCATACCTGTCTCCTGATCTGTGGTAACTGCTGCAGTCAACCCAACGCCAGATGACCCTCGCCCAGTGGTGGAGATGGCGAGGGGAGCAATGTTCATGATAGCCCTCAAGAGCTGTGATTTTGCTACAGATGGATCTCCCACCATCATCATATTGATATCTCTGTCAAATGGGATCACAATGGCTGCCTGTTGAAGAAAACTAGGTTTCAAGTATACAAGTGTGTATATTATTTGTACTTACCCCCTAATATGAGTCCCATTCTTCAGGTTCTTCTCTACCCCACCCAGCAACTGCAAAACGACAGCTTTCTTTATCCAGGGATGTCCACAGATGGATGGTGCCAGAGACTCGCCAAGCAAATCAAATGCATCTTGTCTATTCCCAATCTTCTTGATATTCTTAATGTCTTCATTGGTAAAGACAGGAGTATTTATCTCTTTATTTAATTGAGCAATGTTGTTTGCAACAAGCACAGTCCTGTAACCAGTCATCTTCTCAAAATAAATAGCCATGATGAATAAATACATAAATGAGCTTTGTGATACAGATAGTACCAATGCCCTATTTCTTCAAAGGAAGAAAAAACTCCCCAGAAAAATTAAAGCAAGGAATTAATCATCAGTTCACAATGTCTGATTTTAGACTAGAAAATTCAAGAAACGGCAGTATGTATGATCTCTATTTTGCTTCCAGAGGTATTATGGGAAAGCAAAACTACATACAAGCACACCTACATTCATTCCTTATATGGATAAATAGCTATTAAGTATTGCAATTTTTATCACCTGAAGACACCATTAACACTTCCTTGAGCTTTCCCTGGAAGAGCTTTATAAACACCCACTACAGCAACACGATCCCCAGGCTTACACGTGTCTACCAAATCATCTTCCACAATCACATCGATAGATCGGGGCAACTGACCCGGTGCAGCATTTTCAGGCATTTCTTGGATAGAGAGTGTTTGATGGTCTCTATACTTGCACAATCCAAATTCAGTGACAAGCAAATTCCCCTGATCATCCTGGTGTATATAGCAATCGGATCATAGTGAGTTCAACTAGCATAAGAGGATCAAAATGCGGTATAGTTGGGAAATGAGAATAAGTGGGGCATATTTAGGTAGAGGTAATAAAAAAAGGCTTACTCTAGTGGGATAGACAGACCCTGTTGGTAGACCTGTGGTAGATGTGATATCACGATACTCTCTATAAGTGAAATCACCAGTTGTGGGGCAAAAATGCACGCTCTTAACAACTTTTGGCCTCACGATAGAACCTGGAAACGAAATCAGACTAGTTTACATTTGGACCTTCATACAGCCTAAAGAAAGTTAAAGTGAATGATCCGATCATGCATAAGAAAAGGTTAGTCTTACATTTGGTGATGATGCCTTCAATGCACACTAATGTGCCAATGAATGGTGAGAGCAGTTCTCTAGGAGATACTTTGTGGAAACCAAATTGACCCGCAAATCCAACTTGTAGCTCTTCTCCTTCTTGTAGGTATTTGGGATCTACACTTCTTGTAACTTCATCCAGAGCTTCCGAAAACGGAAGCAAGTATTCACCTGGATGACGCATTAGCCTGGGATACAAAAGACTTTCAGCAGCTATGAGGGTGTGGGCACATTCAATGCATGTGGTGCAGAAGGAAGCATTTGATTCTTGAGCTAAGTCACATCGAGGAGAAGATGATTAAATTCACTTTCAACAAGTAGATTACATGAGCAAGACATGACTCAAGCCATGATGCAGCATGACTAGAGCACAATGATCCACTGAGAAAGAACAATAAATGGACGTCAGCATGGGAGTGTGAAACATATTGCACTAAACAAATACATTGATACATACATAAACATACCCCATGCAAACATAAGCACATGAGTGCATTCATGAACGCATCCATGCAACAAACATACACGCTTACCTGCCTATGCACACACATACATACATACATATGCACATTTCTACATGCATGCAGAAAGACAAATGTATACATACGTACACCTGACTTGACGCTAATCTGAGCATAAACACAATTTCTTCTAAGCTTCTTTATGTTGCACAAACCTGCGAGTGAGGTCATGGCTGAAATTTCGGAGGTCAGTCAAGTCAACAAGGAGACGATGCCGGCCTTGTGCAATCATACTCCTAATCTTATCCATATATACTCCTTGACCAATCTGCCATTATACAATTGACCAGGCTCGTTAGCAACCCGGAATTATTGTTCAGGATCATGGAAAGCTGATTAGAGCTGCTATGAGAAATCTAAGAATCATGGAAGAAAACTAGAAAATTGGAGCGAATTTGGCGGTATAAACCACGTAGAACACAAAAAGCTTGATTGATTTGCTGAATAACGAATTTATGAAACCTGTCGCATTTTGCGCTGGGTCAAAAAACAAAAGGCTTAATTGATTCGCTGAATAAAATGTGATCAAATTTTTCACTGATTCATGAGACCTGTGGGCACTTCACTGATCATGTGCAATCAAAAGTCTGGAACATTAAGTTCAGAAAAGGCGCGAGAAGAAGAAGAATCCAGCAATGACACGGGCAAAAACGAGAAAGAAAATAAACAGCAGAGGAAGCGTGACGTGATTCTTACATCTTGGTCAAGGAAATCCATGAAAGTCCGTTTATGAGCGAGATGAGCTTCTTGGCCGATATCCATGGCGATGTGGAGGAAAGGCAGCAGAGAAGAAAGGTGTTAGGGCGAGGGGCCGAGAGGAGAGGATCCGCAGGGTCGTGCGCAGCACAGATCAAGAAGCGGATTGCTCTACTGCTCCATAGGTCTCGCTGCTTCCTGCTTCGCTCACGGTCTCGACAGCCGAAACTCAGAGACGCCGAAATGTGGCGGGAAAAACGAGTGGCGGGAAAGCCGTCAGCGGTTTCACACCTGCTTGTCTCTTTTGTCCGGACAAAGCCGCAAAAAACACTCGTTGTGTTGGGGATATATGGCTAGAAGAAGAAAAAATATATATATATATATCACAATTGTGGGGGTCATTAAATGGAAAGGTTTTGTCACGTTTTCGATGGGTTTTCATTGAAGGTAGATATAATTTCACCAACCTTAGCATATAAGAATGTGTTGGATTATCTGAGGTACTTGCATATGTGGTATAATTGGAACTTGAGAGATATTTCTTATTTGGTGGGCTTTCTGGAGTATCTCAACATACGTGCACGACAAAAGGAAAGTTGATTTGGTAGTTTTCACAGTTATGTTGTGCGAGAACTTTGTCCCCAAACGAGTTAGATTTATGTCATTTTGTATCGTAACACCTTAGAAAGTTAGCCTTGCCATATCGCTACTTTTAAAGTAGTTTTGATAGCAAGGGTTCTTTGTATTGTCATGTTGTTTTAATACAAACATATAGTTACGAAAGAAGAAGAAGAAGAAAAAAAACGAAGAAGACAAGCAAACTAGGAACAAAGAAGATTGGCCTTTCAATGTTGATGAAATGGCCCCTCAATTAGTCCGGGCAACCCACTTTGTCCATAGTTGATTCGTATCGATGCCTCCACTTCTTCTACCCCGCCGATCCTACCTCCGAGCATGAAAGTTTCCATAGCTGCTCAAAAACTTTGTGCCCATAATTGCCTTTGGGCTTGACTAATACAAGCATCGCTTAAGCCTACAGCAAATGGGCTCTCTTGATGGCTTGCTCTACTTGAGCATGATAGGTACATAGGCTAAAAGGACAGTTGATTCAGAGCAATATGGGCAAGACTATTTGCTTCAATGTTTGGCGACGATTAGACTCTAGATACTCATCCAACTCATGGCTATTCATGAGCTAATATGTGAAAGAGGAGAGCCAATATGGAGCATGCGCATCTGCATCTGGTGATGAGCATTATAGCCCATAGCTCCTACATTAGGATTTCTCATCCAATATATCAGTCTAAACCAACTTTGAGAAAGTAGGTAAAGATTTCTGCTCTAATGGTCAACGAGCTTGATGTGAAAAACCCGTTTTCAGCGAACAATTGACAAGGTATTCATACTCATGCCCTCAGAACCACCAACCATTGTTTGATACACACTTATTCAATCATGGCTCCTTGAAACCACAACTGTGTTTCTGAGCTTACCCTATCAAATGCATGCATTTCCATCGATCTTTCCTCTCAATCCACATCTTCAAGCAACTTCTCGGTTGGCAGTCACTATAGCCATGCTCCCCCATAGCTCATTGGTTGTGTCTCCCTTGCAGCTCATCATGACAAGCATGAAAGTCTGAACAATATGTATGCGCGACAACAAAGCCAACCTGAATGAGGATCAATTTGGGTAGACAATTCTGTCTTGCAGGTAGTTTTCAGCTCATGGTTGTCAATCGAGCCCACTAATGTAGTTTGACTGAAAATATTTGGTGGTATCACCTGTAATTATCATCACAGATGCATCTTCCATCCTCAAAAATGTGAACACAGTTCGGATCACTAACATGAATCTTACGCTTCTCTAGAATCGATATGAGAGAAATGGCTGCATGACAATCTCGACAAATCTGCATGTTCTTCGTAATACGTATAGGCATGCCGTTAGAAGTATTAATCAAGGCGCACACAACAGAGAATTGCTCTGTATAGCCACATGACACATTCATGTTCACCTTTTCCTCATCGACAATAGCTTGAGATGCCCAATGGAGTTCCGAAGAATAACCATATCCTGACAGTCTCTGACAAATATCCTCTAGCTTGGCGTGTATGTGAGGGCTTTGCAGATACCTTTCGTCAAGTGAATCGAATGAGTGCACATTCCTATGAGTATCAGTCCACCAACAACATCCTTGTAATTTCCATGCTTTATTCATCACTCTCAATGCTTCAATTTCATCTGCCTCTGCTTTCATGCCAACCGAGGCATATATATTTTCCATACAAACATATGCAACTGAACAATTCCCATCTATCTGTATTGATTGCTCAAATGCCCATCTCCCCAGCTTCACATTCCTCCATTTTCTACAAGCGCCCAGTATGTTCAGGAATAATGGAAGATGTCTAGAATATGACACCTCATCAAGCAAGGACTTTGCCTTGGCAAAGTGTCCAGCACGGCCGAATAGACCAACCATACAAGTGTAATGTTCGAGTGTTGGGGTGAGATGATAAACAAGACGCATTTCATTGAACGACCTTTCTCCCTCTACTACTAGTCCTGCATGACTATATGCGTTCAGCAAGAGAAGAAATGTAATGGGATTTGGTAGAATGTTTTCTTCCTTCATTTTCATATATAGATCCATAACTACATCAGCCTGACCTAAGTGGGAATATCCGGCAATAAGAGCATTCCACGACACCACATCACGTATGGGAAGTTGCTCAAACACTTCTTGTGCTTTCTGAAGGGCACTGCATTTTGAAAACATGCCTATCAAGGTGTTTCCAAGCACAATATCTTTCTTATGTAAACCTCGCATTGATACCTTAGCATATATATCTTCCCCAATCTCAAGAGATCCGACTACACCACAGACTTTTGAGATGCAAACGTACGTTAATAGATCAGGTTGAACTCCCCCGTTTTGCATCTGGTGGAAGCATTTCAAAGCTTCTTCATTGAGTCCATGCTGGGTATATCCAGCAATCAAGGCGCCCCAAGACACAACATCCTGTTTTGGAAGCTCGTTGAATGCCTGCCTTGCTTCCCGTAGAGCACCACACTTAGCATACATGTCAACCAGTGCAGTGCCGAGGCGAATCTCATGGTGCAATAATCCTAACTTTCTAACCTCCGCATCTATATCTTTTCCGATGTCCAGGGCCCCCACAATAGCACAAGCTTTAAGAGCATAGATATACGTGACCACATTGGGGCAAACTCCCATATCTTGCATCTGTTTGAAACATTCCAATGCTTCGTCACCGAGGCGATGCTGGACATATCCACCGATTAGAGCACTGAAAGAAATGACATCCGGCATCGGAAGCCGATCGAAGATCTCTCGGGCTTTCACCAAGGCACCACATTTGCAATACATGTCCACCAACACATTCCCAAGAACCACATTTTTCTTCAGAAGGCCTCGCCTCCTGACCTCGGCAGCAATGCCTTCCCCCACATCTAGGAACCTCATCATGCCACAAGCTTTCAAAACAGAGGCGTAAGTTATTGCGTCGGGGTGCACTCTCTCATCCTGCATGCTTCGGAAGATCTCGAGTGCTTCTTCTGCTAGTCCATGGTGGACATACCCAGAGATTAATGCATTCCAAGATACAACACTTCGCACTGGCATCTGATCGAATACATCCCGTGCCTTCTCCAAGGCACCACATTTGGCATATGCAGTAACCAAACTAGTTGCCAAATACACATTATTTGCGATGAGGTCTTCCCTCAGAAGATCGTGGTGTATTGCCCCTACTTTCTGTGTGTCCCTCTCTTTGCAACAGGATTTCAAAAGCTCCAGAATGCGAAATTCGTGACGAAACTGATGATGATGATGATGATGATGATGATGTTTCTCCGTGCTCGTAGCAGCGCTGTCAAGACTGCGGTCGGCGACGCCGCCTGCGGAGCACGAGTTCATCGCCGCCACAAACCAATCAGATTGCTACCGAGAAAAACTCGAGGATGAGGTCGAAGAAGCAAGCCCTTCCGAATCAGATCGTTGACAAATGATGGATCAGGGCGGGGACGATGGCTCTGCGAATTCAGAGCATCGTCTTCCAGAGCTTCTTCAGCAGATCGCCACACGCACACTAATGACACGTGTGAGACTCTATGTATGTGTATGTGCATGTATGCATGCATGCATGCATGTGTTGACACGTGTGAAACTCTATGGATGTATATGTATGTAATGTATGTGCCACTAGTGACACTGTCTTTATGCATGCATGCATGCGTGGATGCATGTGTCCCATGCCCTCTATGGATGATGCATGTGTACGATGCATCAACGCAGGTCTTGGGACTCTATGGATGTACGTCTAGCGGCAACATCTCGGATTCTATGGATGTATGTATGCATGTATGTATGGATGCGTGTGCGGATGAATGCACATGTGTGTGTGTATGCATGTAGCTCCATTCCGTCCGAGTTTAGGGTTTAGAATTTAGGGTTTAGGGTTTCCTTTCCGAACAAGATGTGTACAAGTTTTCGCAAAGACACAGTGCTGACACAAGAGTTTGCCCATATCTTTGTATAAGTTATGTTTCCAATTTCCTTCCTTTTTTTTTACAGTTGTTGTGGACTCGAAATGACCAATGCAAGGCTTCATTCTCCTAGCTCTGCATTGCCAATTTCCGTCGAGCAGTGATGGCATATATTGCATATTTGGATTGTTGATGATCATAGCAATGGAATCATGACATGCGTGCTTGAGTAGTTTTCACAGCTCACCGAGTTACTCCATCCAGACCCGGTCTGCAAACTCTCGTTTCGGCTTTGCTATAACCTGGAAAGAAGATGCTCTTCAATGCCTGAACTAGGTGGGAAGTAAATGGCAATTTCTTCGATTTTATAACCCCCTAGTGTCCAAGTAGCATGCTCAATGATGCATTGCTTCCGAGTTGTATGTGATGATGCAAAAATGATGCAAAAATGGCACCAAAAACAGAAACTGATCTCTTCCGAGTTGTATGTGATCCCATTTTCTGTAGTTTATCATGCAAGCAAGCCAGAAATGACTGGAGATTTTGTCCACCAATTGATTCAGAAATATTGGCATCCTTTAGCATGGCCAAAAGATGCAAAAAAATGATACCCATGAAGGAGATAAGCTGCATATTTGGGCCTCTAATTGATTCAGAAATTCCAGCATCCTTTCTGCAAGTCAAAAGACAGAAGAAAGATGATACCCATGAAGGAGATGAGCTGCACCTGGCTCAAGCATTTTCCACAACAATGGTCATAGGAGATGTTTTCTATGCAGCCACAGAGGAAGAGAATGGAAGCTTCTCCAAATATATACATCAGGAGCAGCATATTTGAGTCTCATTGTTTGGGCCTCTAATTGATTCAGAAATTCTGGCATCTAATTTTTGCAGGCCAAAAGACACGAGAACGATGATACCCATGAAAGAGATAAGCTGCACCTGGCTCAAGCATCTTCCCACAACCATGATCACAGAATATGTTTTCTACCCAGCCACAAAGGAAGAGAATGGAAGCTTCTCCGAATATATATCGCGAACAGCATATTTGAGTCTCATTGCTTCGACATTTTCGGCATCCTTTTGGAGTCCAAAAGACGCAAAAATGGCGGCCATGAGGGTATAAGCGGCGCCAGCACCCTTGTCGATTTCTATCGCCCGAGAAAACGCCAGCTTTCCGAGCGCTATGTTTCCCCATTTTGAACAAGAACCCAACAGTGAAAGCCATGTTGCAAGCTCTTCATCACAAGGCGACGGCATTACATCGATCACAGAAATCGCCTCCTCAAAGTGCCCTGCACATCCCAAAACCGACACCATGCACGTAAAGTGCTCCGAGTTTGGAGAAATGCCATACTCGATACCCATATTCCTTAAGAAGCACTCAGACTCCTTCAACAACCCAGAGTGGCTACAGGACCGGAGAATCGACAGAAACGTAACCTCGTTTGGTGAGAGCCCTTCTTTTTGCATCTCCATGAAACACTTTGTAGCTTCATATCCTTGCCCTCGTTGTGCATATCCAGCAATAAGTGTGTTCCATGAGACGGCATTTCGGATTGGAAGAGATTCGAGAACTTGCTTTGCCTTTCCGAGCAGACCACATTTGGTGTACATATCCACCAACGCATTGCCTAGAATGATATCCTTGTCAAGCAATCCCCGACGTGCAATCTTATTGTGGATTTCGATACCTTTTTCTATAGCTCCGATGCTTGCACAAGCTTTCAAGATGCAAATGAAGGTGACTTCATTCGGACAGATGCCTCTTTGTTGCATCCCTTTGAAACAAGTCAATGCTTCATGACCTTGTCCCTGTTGAGCATACCACGCGATTAGTGTTGACCAAGTGACAACATCTGAATTTGGAAGACATTCAAGCACTTGCGCAGCCTTTGCAACGTGGTTACACTTAGTATACATATCTACTAAGGCATTGCCAAGTATAACATTATTTGACTCTATCAAGCCCATCTTCACCACCTCATCATGAATCCATTTGCCCTTGTGTATGGTTCCAATGCTCCCACAAGCCTTCAAAATGCAAACAAAGGTTATGGTATTTGGAGAGATACCCTCACTTTGCATGCCCTCGAAACAGTTGAATGCTTCATGGCTTAACCCTCCATGAGCGTACCCCGTGATTAGCGAATTCCAAGAGCTAACATCCCGTACAGGAAGCTCTTCGAACACCCTTTGTGCTTTTGTCAACAACCCAAACTTTGCATACATGTCAACTAAAGCGTTACCAAGCACGATGTTGTTCTTCAGCATTCCTTTATTCACGATCTGGCCATGAATTTGTTTGCCCTTTTCTACATCTCTCATGATACCACAAACTTTTAATATCAAGAGGAACGTAATAGCATCTGGGTAGAAGCCCTCAATTTGCATATTTATAAAGCAGTTCCAAGCTTCACGGCATCGTCCATGCTGAGTATACCCTGTGATTAGCGAATTCCAAGAGACCGTATCTTGAATAGCTAGCACATTGAGTGTCTCCTCTGCTCTTACAAACACGCCACATTTGGCATACATATCAATCAACACATTGGCAAGCACAACATCCTTCCCCAAGGATCCTCGTCTGTTTAAAATATCATCATGAATTTCTTCGACCTTGTTCATGGAACCTATGCTGTTACAAGCCTTCAAGATATACACAAAAGTGATTACATCCGGGGATATGCCCTCGGTTTGCATTTTCTCGAAACATTTTAAAGCGTTTTCATATTCTCCATTTTGAATATACCCGGAGATAAGTACATTCCAAGAGATAGCATCTCGAAACGGAAGACCTTTGAGTAGTTTGTGTGCTTCCTCGATGTCTCCACATTTTGCGTACATATCAATTAAGGAATTGCCGATTGCAGTGCTCCTATCTAGCAAACCCATGCTTATAATCAAGGTATGCATTGCTTTGCCATTATGTATAGCTTCTATACTACGAAAAGCCTTTAAAATGCAAATAAAAGTGATTGAATCTGGAGAGACACCCTCCGTTTGCATCCATTCAAAGAATTTTAGTGCTTCATTGCATTCCTCTTGTTGAGCATACCCTCCAATAAGTGCATTCCAAGCAATAACATCTCGAACCCTAAGGTCTTGGAACGCCTGCTGGGCTTGTACAAGGGCACCACATTTGGCGTACATATCTACCAAAGCATTTCCAAGCCCAATATCTTTCTCCAGCAGACCATTCCCTGTGATCTCATCATGAATTTCTTTACCCTTGTTTATGTTTCCAACCATTCCACATGCTTTCAAGATGCCAATGTAAGTCACAACGTCTGGAAGGATGCCCTCACTTACCATTTGCTCAAAACAATTTAATGCTTGCTGAGGTTGTCCATGGTGGACATAGCCCGAAAGCAATGCTGACCAAGATACTACATTTCGAATGGGAATCTCTTCGAGCACGCGAGATGCTTTTAGAAGCTCCCCGCATTTAGCATACATGCCAACCAAGGCAGTGTCAAGCACAATATCCTTCTCTAAAGTTCCACTATTTACAATCTTCGTGTGAAGCTGCATGCCCTTGTATGTACCATGTTTATTTATACCCCTATTCATCACATTGTCAGAATCCTTGTCTATAGGACTCTTATCTATGCACTTATTTATATACATATCTACGTTCTTATATATACCACTACCTATGTCCCTAATAATGCCTTTATCTGAATCTATGCTCTTTTCTATTACCTTCTCTATGCCCTTATCTATGATCTTCTCTACAACTACCTTATCTGTGGAGTTCTTAGATATGGCATTGCCTATGCTCTCATCTACTCTCTTATCCATAACATCCATGGTGCTACAAGCCTTTAAGACTGAAATGAAGGTGACCGCATCAGGCAAAATAGCTTCGCTGTGCATCCTTTCAAAGCAACTAAACGCTTCATGTCCTTGCCCGTCCTTTACGTACCCAACAATGAGTGCATTCCAAGC
>JBBBWG010003493.1:5635-30437 GCA_037176905.1 Azolla pinnata
ACACACATGCATACATGCATACATACATACATCAATGCATTGCATACATACGCCGACAGACACACATGCATACATATACATTCCTTGCATACATACCACAAGCATAAGCACACATGCATGCATGCACACAAGCATGCATACATACATGCATGCATGCATACACGCATATGCATGCATGCATACATGAACGCATTCATACATTCCAGACATTAGGGTCATTGAAGGAAATAAATAACAGGGGAGAAAAACACAGAGGAGAGGGCGAGAGGGATCCTGTTTCTCTTCCTCCTTCGTGGGCGGCAATGGGTTGTTCCCGGCGAATCATCTCTTCCTCCTCGGCCAAGCCCTTCCTCGCCCTCTGCTACTCCCGCCTAACCCTAAACCCATCCTCTCAGAGAAGCCTCCACACCCTAGCAGATCGATCTGTACCCCACTATGCCAACAATCACCATCGCGGAGTCCAACCCACCCGCGTCCCTCTTCACGAATCTATGCTTAGAAGGGTGTCGACCGAGGCCTCCCCTAAACAAGCGAGTTCAGCGACAGCTTCCGTCGGGGGAGCCGTAGTGGAATCAGCCAACCCCGATGATTGCATCGAGGTTTTCGTCGATGGGAATGCTGTTCAAATCCCTAAAGGTATGACCGTTTTCCAAGCATGCGAAGTTGCGGGTGTGGATATACCACGGTTTTGTTATCATCCCCGACTTTCGATTGCGGGGAATTGCCGGATGTGTCTTGTCGAAGTCGAGAAATCGCCGAAGCCGGTTGCATCGTGTGCGATGCCTGCTATGCCAGGTAGATAAGTAAGTCAAATATAGGATCATTAAGCATAAATAGCTATACTTAGTGTAGAAGAAGTGGGACTAGCATGTAAATTCTAATGTTTGATTAATTATTCAATTTATTCGCTTAGTATGTATGGGCTTCCGAGTTGCCTGAATTTGCTTCCTTCTGTGTGTTGGAGTCTACAAGCAAAGTCTTCTATTTGAATTGCATGATTCTGGAGTTGAACATGTGGACTAATATTAAATGAAGAGCTTTCACGTGAGAATTCCCTATGGGTATAGTGTCTGTGTGATTATAACATGAAGATCTTTTAGGTAATTATTTACTATGGTTGTAGTTTCTCCATAGAATTATTATGTTGGTTATGTCCTGTGAATCTGAATAGGAGGATATCAAAAACTCACATTTAAGAAACGAGCATATTGAGATCAGCTCTAAAAAAATGCAACATCTTGGACATTACATCTAAATTTTGTACTTTCAACACAAATGAGAAGAGATTTATCAACAGCTGAACACAAATATGAAGAGGTATATTGAGACGTGAGTCTATTCAGGTGTATGAAATTTTAGATCGGCATAAATCTTTTAATTAGAAATTAGGAAGGCGGCTATATCTGGGATATCTTATTTGAATGTTTTTATAAACATACAATTAGGATAATACATATCGGAAGACAATGAATAGGCATTAAAAGGATCAGCCAGAAATGAGCCGGCATACGTGCATGAACCCTCAAGCTTAACAGCGATAGCAATGAATGAATGTAAGAGACATATAAGCAAATGAATCTGAACAAATATGTGCTCGTACATATCATTCTGTGGCTCTGTCTATGTGTCTGATTGCTGCAGAGGATTAAAAATGCTTGCAATATTGAATGATGCTGGCAACCAGTTCTAAGATCTATTGTGTATGCTATGCAGGAATGAAAATCAAAACAACTACACCAATGGTGTTAAAGGCTAGAGAAGGAGTTATGGAATTCCTGTTAGCAAACCATCCTTTGGATTGCCCAATTTGTGATCAAGGAGGTGAATGTGACCTCCAAGACCAGTCCATGGAATTTGGTTCAGATCGAGGAAGGTTTATTGAAACCAAGCGCTCTGTTCTTGACAAGAATTTGGGGCCTCTAGTGAAAACTGTGATGACCCGTTGTATACAGTGCACCAGGTTACCTTGATGGCTGATATCAACAGACATGATACACTTTGTACATTTTGCACCAAGAATTTATTTAACTTTTCCTGGAATGTGTAGGTGTGTGAGATTTGCTACTGAAATAGCTGGAATTCAGGATTTGGGTGTGCTTGGCCGTGGAGGTGCTGAAGAAATTGGCACCTATGTTGAGAAATCGATGGCAAGCGAGCTTTCTGGCAATGTCATTGACATTTGTCCAGTGGGGGCCTTGACATCGAAGCCATTTGCTTTCACAGCTCGAAGCTGGGAATTGAAAAGTACAGAAAGTATTGATGTATCTGATGCTGTTGGTGCTAATATTAGAATAAATAGTAGAGGTCCAGAGGTCATGCGCATAATCCCTCGATTAAATGAGGTTTGTTTCTTTCTTTTTGTCTATGTAAACATGATGTATTTTATTACGTTGATCTTTCATTTTTTGCAAAATTCGAATTTCGCTCACTAACTTGTGGCTCAGGCTTTTAGAACCTGTACACTTTGCTCGTAGTTATTTTGAACACCATGTTGCCGTACTTATTTTGCATAGAACGTAATGGGACATTAACTGAATTTGCATACTTGTCAGGCGATATCAAGTTCCTCCAACTCTCAAAGTCAATTCAATAGTTTTAGAGTATTTGGATGCATTGAATTTTTTGATATTTGATATGGTTAAGTTGTTTTCATCTCATGCCTTCATATTTAGTTTCTACAGAACCGGAATTGTTAAACTCGTCAACAGTATTTTTATATGAATCAACTTAAATGAAAGCAATGGTAGCTTCTTTGTGCTATTCATGTCCTGTCCATTCTCACCTCTGTAGTCAATGTACAGGAAGTAAATGAAGAGTGGATTTCGGACAAAGCACGCTTCTGCTATGATGGATTGAAACGTCAGCGTTTGAGTGAACCTATGGTTCGACGTGCAAATGGACATTTGGAGGCTGCTTCATGGTATGATGCTTTACGAGCAGTAGCGGCTGCTGTAAGCAAGACCCCTCCTGAGAAAATGGCAGGAATAGCTGGAAAACTTGCAGATGCAGAATCCATGATGGCCTTGAAAGATTTTCTCAATAGGTTGGGATGTGAGAATTTACGGTGTGAAGGAGATGGGTTACAGCCAATTGCTGACATTCGAAGTGACTATTTGATGAATACCACTATTTCAGGTCTTGAAAAGGCTGATGTCTGCCTTTTGATCGGCACGCAGGTAATGAAATTGTGATATCAGTAGACAGTAACTGTTGCATCTGTTTTCTGATAGATAAAGGCAAAGTTTGATTGCATTTGGTTCTGACCTGAGCTTTGAACTGAGAATTGTAATTGCATAAGAGGAGCACGTAATTCAATTTGCTGGTCTTTATTTTTCCACGTGATAACCCTTGCTAGAATCCTAACATCTTGATAGCCTTGTGGAAGAATTTTCATGTGATTTTGATTTACTGAAGATTGTGTGATGGGTGAATGACAGCTGAGAAATGAAGCACCTTTGGTGAATGCAAGATTGAGGAAAGCTGTTAGGAACGCCGGAGCTAAGGTAGCTTCGATTGGTCCAGTTGTCGATTTGACATACAAACATGAGCATTTGGGCACTGGAACCGAAACCCTCCTGGAAGTAGCAGAGGGCCGCCACCCATTTTCTAAAGTCCTGGCTCAAGCGAAGCATCCCGTCATCATCGTCGGCGGAGGGTTATTCGAGAGGCACGACCGTGAAGCAGTTATGGCAACCGTGCAGCAGATAGCAGAGAATGCCAATGTAATTAGAGAAGACTGGAACGGATTCAACGTGCTGCTTCTCAATGCTTCGCATGCAGCTGGGCTAGATCTAGGTCTAGTGCCTGGGCCGGGAACGCCCGTCGACTGGAAGAAATCTGTGAAGCTTTTGTATCTCCTCGGAGCAGACGATGTATCTCTGGATGACATTCCTGAGGATGCATTCGTCGTGTATCAAGGGCACCATGGGGATCGAAATGTGTACCGAGCCAATGTTATTTTACCGGGTGCGGCCTACACTGAGAAGGAAGGCACGTATGCGAACACCGAAGGCCGAGTCCAGCAAACTGCTCCAGCTGTGCCCATAGTTGGCGATGCCCGAGACGATTGGAAAATACTCAGGGCGGTTTCCGAGGTCTCCAAAGTGAAGCTTCCCTACGATTCTCTCGGTGCGCTCCGAGCCCGGATGCTAGCGGTATCGCCAAATCTATTCCATGTCGATGAGCTAGAGCCGTCTTCCGCTTGGTTACAGAAGGCAAAGCCAGCGGCAGCAGAAGCCCAGAAGGTGGAGCTATCGCCGTTCAAGAGCGTGATCGAGAACTTCTACATGACAAATGCCATTTGCAGGGCTTCTAAAATAATGGCTCAGTGCACCGCTGCCTTCTCCGGATCGAAGGGCTAAGAGCCACCAGTGCGTGCCCTGTACTCTATTTGTTTGCCAAACATCATCAAGTTTTTTTTTCTCTAATGTTAGGAATGTATGCAATAAAGTAGCCTGAGATGGGGAACTGCATAAATTTTTGAGAAGGTTCAAGAGCCTGCCTTTTGTATTGGGCCTGCTGCATTTGCGTGTTTGTAGGGGGGACGTAATTGTTTTTTCTTAAAAAGCTTACATGAGGTGTTGTGGTACATGACCACCATCTTTCAAGCTTTTGTTGAAGACGATTTCTTTGACATATATCTGCAATTATACTTAAAAATTGTGCAAGTCTTGTGAAAACCAAGTTCTGTATACCAAATTCCAATCACTTATTTATATATGAAAGGTTGTACAAGAAGTTCTTTGATGTGTTGCCATGTAAAAAGAGCTATCCAAATTTGCATGAAATGTGATCTACATGGGGTATATATTCTGTCAGTTTTGAGGTACGTTTCTAAGATCGTGTGATCTCGGACTCAAAAATAAATTATGGACATGAATGAAACCTGCGAATTGTTGATCTCAAATCTTTGATGGATTAGGGTTTTCATGGGATTATCTATTGAATTGACTCATTAAATCTTCCCTCTTCACCATGAAAAGATTTGCCAGATTTGTAATTTCATCAGTAGTACAATCACACCATCTCTTTTCAACGATGAAATTATATTTAAAATGGGATTTGATGGATTTCCATAGACTGCAATGGATGGATTTTTGAAATGAAGACCTCAGACAATGAATTTATTAATATCCAATTCCTCAATTAGTAGAACAATTCCATCAAACAAGTCTTTTCTTTGCTTTTGGTGGTTGAGAACATACCCCTTGACTAGCCATCATGTTCAAAACAGCAACAGGGGAACTCCTCTAATGTATAAAACATGACCTTTCTTTGAGTTCCAAAAAATGTATAAACATGTCCTAAATACAAAAAGGCACACGGTGAGGGATGCACCCACCAATGGTGGCTCTAAACATTGGCCCTTGCTTCCTCTGTAGTCACTGTTAGTATAACTTGTTGGTTGTATGCTCGTCTCACAGTAATCTTGTACGACACTCCTACTTTATCTCCCAATTTGTCTACTATCTGATAACAAGTCAAATAAAATGCTTTAGTAAGAAATCATACTAGTGGGTAGGAATGCCTCTCTCTCTATCTCAGCACACAAATAACCTCATACATACACCTCGCATCGCCCTTTATCTGCCCAACCAACACACTTCCAAACGAAAAGGAAAAGAAAAAGAAAGACTTTCTAAGAAAATATAAGTTTCCAGAAGGTTGACAAATAATCAAAAAGTAGAGAGAATGCCAACTACATGGAGCCTTCTATGCACACACGCAGGATGCTCGAAAACAGTATCCAGTAACGAGGAAGTCATACTTTCTAGGACATCTTCACTCCCAACCATTGAACCCTCCCTTTCCAGAGTACATGCATTGTGATCATATAGTCTTCACTACTCTCCATGAAAATGCAATACTTTTTATCAGAACCTAATTCACTCTAGCCTTGGTAATATTGAGATTGTTAGATTCATTCACCTGACTTGTTTTACTAATTGGTATATCATCAAAGTGGGTGATCACATCACCCGCACGTATTCCTGCGCGTTCTGCCGGAGATCCAGGTATCACCTACACAAGCCAGCCAGCGTAGAACTCTTATATTTCCTTGAAGAAAAACAAACCATAACTCATTAAAGAGTCCAAAAAAAATGATAAAATAAAAGTCAATGCATACCTGTGGTACAAGGATGCCTTTCTTTATATCCGGGAAAGTTGGATCCTGTTCTTTCAGCTGTGAAAGAACATGTTCATTCAATTCATGCATTTTGATCCCTAACCATGGTCGTATGACTCTCCTGCATTGACCCATTCAGCTTGTGGTCAGCCAAAAAACATTTGAGAGCATAATGTAACATAATTGTGTGGGTATGTAATACAAACCCATGTCTTTGCAATTGTTCCATAACTTTTATGGCTGTGTCAATTGGTATTGCAAAGCTAACTCCATCTGCTTGAAATGCCTTCATAGTGTTTATTCCAATAACCTCACCATCAAGGTTCAGAAGGGGTCCACCAGAGTTTCCCTGTTGAACAGAAATGATTAATTTAATTTCCACTAATGATGAAACAACAATAAACAGAGCAGATTGAATAAATATACGAAAGACAAAGAGAAAATTTACACCTAAGATCCCTTGAAGACACGTGGAACTGAGAATGCAACAACGGTTTCAATCAAGGGGGCACATAAACTTAATATTTGATACTATGGTCGTCAGAAAGAGAGAGATAAAGAAAGATATGATAATTCCTTTTAAACTCTCTGAACAGCTTATCAGAGCAGACACATTATAAACCACCACCAAGAATAAGAAACCTGCATTAAGCTACAAGAATGGTCACTGTAGCTAAACACCTAAATATTGACATAGGTAGAACTTAGGTAGGGCTGAAAAATGATAAAGGGATCTGTGAGGAGTGATGCTAGCCTTAACTTGTCAATAAATGGGAGATGGACAAAGAAGCAAGGTATGGCTGAAAGCAACATATTCAAGACATCGTTTGGACTTTGATTAAGAAAGGTTGGTTTAATTTGGACTAGACTCAGTTACGATCCAGCCTTTCCACATCATCTCAGCCTTTTCACACGCGGCTGTAAGTTTGCTGTTTGCATGGTTTCCAGACATTTCAGTAGAGTTACTTGGTTGATGCATAGTGGGAACCATATGAATACTGAGACCATTACATTAGACTATTATGGATGAAAAGTCCATATGTCCAACCAACTGTTAACTGTATTGTGTCATGGGAAGGGCATGCCCTTGAGTCTGGGCAGTCCATACTACCTTAGGATAAAGACCGACTAAATTATGACAAAGACACTAACCTGATTGATAGCGGCATCTGTCTGGATATAACCTCCTTGAACACCTCTAAGACCTATTTCACTTCCTTTACGCTCCACGCAGCTAGAAACAAATAATGTATCATGCTGTCACAACCTACAAGAAAAAAAACCTTTTGCTGTTGTTACCATGCTTACCTGATCACCCCTACTGTGACTGAATTCTGCAGATGAAGTGGACTACCAAGAGCTATAATCCACTCTCCAGGTCTTAACTTCTGTGAAGAGCCAAGGGTGGCTGCAGGAAGAGGTGTCTTTGACCTTATCTTGACTACAGCGATATCAGATGATAAATCATAGCTGACAACCTCTCCATCAAAAGTACGTCCATCTTGCAGACTAACTTTCACCTGCTTGTGAAAATATATATCGTTCTTCATCAAGAATAACATATTGAGAACTGAAGTTCATGCATGTGTAAGTAAGCATCCATTATCAACTTTTGTTTATAGACAACCACAGCATTGATTATCATTTTATTTAAGAGCAAATACCATAACAATTAACAGTTAAACATACTCATTGATGATTTCAGCCAACTACCTTGGCTTTGTACACTACATTCCCATATCCAGCAACTACATGAGCATTTGTAAGAATGGTTCCATCAGCATTGATTATTACACCAGATCCTGCACCGTGGCCAGTGAGGAAGCCCATGTCACCTGTGTAACATGAATTTTTCACATCTACTTAAAAAATTTGAACTCCCGAAAAAACTTTTGAAAACGAAAACGTTTATGACATCAAATGTATAAGACCAGTACAACACCTAGCAAGCTAAATGATGAACATGAGAAAGAAAGGGAAAATACATTGATGAGCCTAAAACCCAAGCGAATATTGTCTCTTACAACATAATACAAGATAATTTGATGATTCACATACACAATGGGACGGAAGGGACCCCACAGATGCAATCCAGCTATGGAACTCCAGACTACAACTTCAAATATAATCACATTTGAAAACCTTTCAAAATGACCTTTTACATCAAGGGAAGACAGCTTTCTAATAAAAAAGAATTTAAGTTGCAATAATCTGTAGAATATGCATCAAGGAAATTCAAACCTAGAGTAACTGTAATATGCACGACTGCTGGACCCGCTTTTGCGGCAGCATCTGCGATTGTATATCTTGTCAATGGCTCTATAGCACGAGTTTTTGAGTTATCTGCATCGTCTGCTTTTGGTTCAACTGCAGGTACTGAAGAATAAGATGATATTGAATGTTGTGAAGAAACAACACCTACGTTGCCTAGAAGAAGCCCTTTTTGAGAGAAATCTGTGATGCAACAAAATGTCTCGTTAATGTAAAGACAGAGAGCTAAACGCACTCACAGAATGTGATTTTTATCTGCATCTCAAACAACACACAGATTTTGAAAGAAAATCAACAGCATTCACAATCAAATTCTTAGCATCTACATCAACCATTACGAATATTCAAGCCAAGATCTCTACTACCAAACAAAATAATGCTTTTTCCTGCCGTGCCTATCTTGATCTGGGTTTACCAGGGGGTGTGCAATATTTACAGATGAATTTATGTTCTTTCGGTTTTGTTCTTTGGTTCCATTACATATTCCAGTCCAGGTTCAGCCCAAATCATATACCATTGTGTTCCATGGTTAGAGGCTATAACGAAAAATTCTTTTACCATGGTCTACATATAAGTTATAGACACATGGATATAGTTTTTCTCCAGGAAACGTCCATGGTTATAGGCTATAACGACAAATTCTTTTACCATGGTCTACATATAAGTTATAGACACATGGATATAGTTTTTCTCCAGGAAACAATAGATTTCTGGTTGAGATTTCAATTGGACAGATGAACAGTTAATAGGTAAACGAAATAAACAGAGTGCACCGCAATTTCTCTAACAAGTCTATAGAGCAGTATTATTAACTTTTGCATGAAAGGGGAACTCGGCCAATTAGTTGATAAAATTTTTGTTCGATTGAAGCACCTATAAAAGCAACTGCAATGATTAAGTATGGCTCTGTGATCGAGGGAATTCATACACGTATAGATAGTTGAGAAAATGACATTCGAAAAGCTGTATTCTCATGTTAACTTGCACTCTCAGCTTTTCAAGCATGTTCCACTAATGCAAATTGGTGACCTTCAGTTTCATAATGTTCGTGCAATCATGTGGAGGCTTGCCTGATATAAATCATACATCACATTTACTGAAAAGTCTGAAAAAGCAGATGTGACGGAAAGGACTCTATTCGCAACACGCTTGGCATTATGCTCATGAACATAGTTAAGGAAAGGGCATTCTAGAAGTTGTCTTCTTGTTACCTTGCCATCGCAGATCTTCAAGCACGTTTCGGTAATGCAAATTGGTGACCTTGAGTGTCATAATGCTCTTACAATCATCTGGAGCTTCGCCTGATATGAATCATTACATCATATTACCGCAAAAGTCTGAAATTAACAAGTGTGAGGAAAAGGGCACCCATTCTGCACAAACATACCAGCACTCTGATGGAAGAAAAATGTGGTAATCCCGGCAGAGGCCAGAAGCTTGGATGAGAATCCAAGGTAAGACCTTTTAATCAATGACCGCCACATGTCTTGTTACCTAAAACCCTGCACTCCAGAGAGCCAAATTGTGACATAGCACACATCGTAATCTGAGCTGTGACATCACAGTGCATTGTGCGATCCATATGCGATCTATATGAGAAAATTTCCACGCGCCATCCGAGGCATATACGCACACAAACACGCACACGCACGCACACAGGCATACATAAATGGCATCGATAGTTCATAGATACGCCACAGGAGCATGAGAAAGAAAGCTCTGACCTGAAACACGCTTCGCTTCTGCGTCTGTATCAGACAGACAGCAACGACAGGCGACGAGCCCCGTATACACGAGCTCTGTATGTATACGCGCATATCTAAGTGTATTTATACGTATGCGTACATGCACAAAGTATATACGTACACATACGAAAAGCCGTACATGTATACATATACGTACACGAATAAACAATGCGCTTCTACATGTACTTGAATACGTAGCCGTATATGTGAATGTATACGTGTACAGCCGCGCGTTCAGCCGATCTGAAACTCGAGCCGATCTCTGGCCTGTTTTATAACGTGCTCGTCCGATGAGTTAATTGCAGGAACGGAAAGCGGGAGCAAAATATAGTACTGGATCGAGAATACTATGCTGCATGTTTTCTCCACCGTCTTCTGCTCGTGTGAATATACGCATAGGTTTTCCACCCCAGCAGTGTACGAACTGCGGTAAGTTCGAGCGGTATGTTCACGGGGCGATTTCCCGTTCGATTGATGGTAGCGAGCGATCCATGTGTCGATCCTTATCCCAAACGTAGCAGAAGCTTTTGCTAGCTTAGCGATGCAGCAAAATGGGCTATGGTGCTTGTGCACAGCTTGTGGCGCAAACGATGCCGAAGAAGAAGGGATCATAGACAGCTTGAAGAAGAAGCAGCAACTGCAGGTGCTGTTTACAGATATAGATCGACAGACAAGACTGTTCGATTTATACCAAGGCTTCATAAATGTGCAGGCCGCGTGGATGCATCCGCTGATTCCAATCGATCGGTCGATCTGGTAGCTATTCGATTTGCAATTCTAAGTACATGCCCCTACAATCGAGCGATTCGATTCCATTCGGCCCGGTTCGATTCGATTTCGATTCCGTTTCAATTCGACGATCCGGTTCGATCCGATCCGACTCAACTGATCTCGAACTTTTGCGCCTGTCGGAACCTATACACCCCCAGACTTCGGATCCTCTCGTTTCGAATTGAACTCCCCTGTTTCGGGGCAATGGGGAGTTACCGGAGGATGTTGCCGCCGAATCGATCAAAGCTTAGACTACACCAAGGAGATGTCCTGCACAGCCACACATGATCAGACTTTACCTTTTGTCAGCAAAGCAAAATCACTGGAGTCATGAGAAATGAACATGCTCCAGCTGCCATGGATGAATGGATCCTTCCCGGGAAGAAAATAAAACATGCTGTTTGTTGAGCTTCCCCAATCAATCATACATTCATACATCCATCTGAACTCCACAGAGCTCTTCTTTCCTCTCTTTTCCGATCTCGAGCCCACACACTCACTGCCCATATATTTCTATTCATGAAAAGGTTGTTGGAAGCCTCCCTCTGCCTTCAGAGAGTAATGCATCATATTAAATGTGTGCTGATCATTGTGTGCAAGCCAAGCTTGCCTCATGCAATTTGAACCTTGTTTTAGGTGCTCATAACATCTCCATTTGTATCAAGAAAAAGCAAAGGAGGGGGAGGGGGCAAGACATATACAAGTCGCCGTCGCGATCTTCGAGAACATTTTGCGCAAACTCTTGTGCACTTTCATGCTTCATGAGAAAGTTGAGCAGGAAAAGAATCACACAATAAAGAGGAAGAGGAAGAAAAAAGGCACCAGTGGCAGTTGAAACACAACCTCTGCCCAACAGTCATGGGTGCTTCAATCCGAGCTTCTGCGTTGACTCGTGAAAAAAAACCATAGATTTGCCCTAACTCAAACACAACCCAAGTTAGTTATACTATAGCTTTGTTTCAAATTTTGTGTCTTACACAGTAAAACGATGGGCGTTGTTGCACATTCGAGCTCGCAGCTCCCTACCCTCCAACGAGGAGGAAAAACTTGCGGATTACATCTGCAAACAAAAATAAACAAATTGATGAATCTCGGCTAGCGGACGCAGAAGATATTGCCTCACTCTATCCACATCGGCCCTGTATCGGCCGCTAAGAGGTGCAATATAGTCTGTTTCCCAGCCCCCAAATGTAGCTAAATCAGCAACGCTGACCGACTAGTTCTACACAAAACCTAATGATCGATCCTTCGACAGCAACGAGATGTTATGCATCCATTGAAGCAGCAATGATGTTATGTCATGACAGCAGCGCATCTGCGACCGGCTTTAAAATGCAATGGCTTCCTCTCGAATACACCCTCATGTCGAGGTCGTTACTTTGGCCTCTTCTGTTGAAGCTGTATGTGCTCTGAGCTCCTTGGAGATGAAATCTGCATCCAGAAACCTCGCAACAAATGCCCACAACCTGTAAACATCTTGAAAGTTCGAGAGCACACCTAAGGCCGCAGTTACCACCTCTACCCTCGAAGGCACCTTTCTCCTCTGGCGATTGCCTTCGGGGCGTGCAGCATTTGAGGCCTTGCTTGCACTGACATTCTTGCTGTTGTCCAACAGCAGTTGGAGCTCCGCATCGTTGTTGCTATCATGAAAGCGCACGTTCCTGAGAAACCCTATGCTCAGGGATATGTTGTTCTTATCGGCGAGCATTTGCACGAGCTCAGGGTGAAGCATCTTGCCATGGCAATCATATAGATTGAACGCTACTGATGCACCTCTTTCATACTTTACTTGGGGTCCATAGAGGTGGACAAGGGGCCGATTATCCTCTGGACCCGGATGGCATAACTGGAGGAGAGAGCTTACAAGCCAGTTAACAAGATACCGGAGACGGAGTGTGGTCTTGTTCAAGCCTAGCATGTCCACGTGGTCGAGGCTCCTACACAAGACCTCAGGCTCTCCGATTTCTTCATCATCATTCTCGTATCTAGCTTCTTCGTTGTCTCCGTAAGAATGCATTCCATTTTGCCCGTGGCAAGAATCTGCCGCTGCATTCTCTGCACTGGAAAACGAAGGCCTTCCTTCCGAATCAACCTCTTCCAAACCTTGTAAGATTGGAGATAAGCCTCTGCCGACTGCTAGCCTATTCCCATTGCGTCGGCCTAAGAGCCGGAAATCTCCTTCGGTTTCTCTCCGGATTGCACTCTCCTTCTGTTGCAAGGGTACCTTCCCCTTTGACTTCCGTTTATCATCTGCCTTACCCCCTCCTTCGGCTGGCTGAATTTGGTCTCCACCTTCAGAATCCAACTCATGCACCGTATGCCTTGATGTTCCATGATCCGATGCTCCAGATTGTGCTAATTTGTCCAGCTTGGCCGACGATACATCAGATCTGTCATCCTTGTTAACCTTCCAAGCATCATCCATTTTCTTCAGCATGGCATCAGATTGTCCACGCAGCATGTTACCGTTACCATATCTTACATGTCCATAGCCAGATGTTGCATTCCTGCTGCTGCTACTGCTGCTGCCGTGCACCTCAGATACAAAAGAACCATGAAGTCGGTTCGAGTCGCCATCGTAAACTTGATTACCAATGGAGCCACTGAGAGAGCCACTAAAAGGACCGCTAAAAGGGCCGCTAAACGGCTCTTCTGACATGGAGGTGCAGCTTGCACTGCCAGCAGGGCTCCTGCCCAAATCAATGCAAAAGAGAGTGTCAGTGCCATCATCGCTAAACACAGGGCTCCGAGTTACTTCTACACGAGAATCACATACCGAGCTATCATCATCACCATTATCATTTACATCTTCATCTTCATCCTCGGTCACTACCCCATTCAATCTTCGGATCTGGCGTAAACCCTGAGAGCCATCGATCGAAGGTGAAACATTCTTGTTAAAACCTAGCATCGGACCAGAAAAGGAAGCCACCATAGGAGCGGGCTCGTTTCCATGGTGAACCTCGACATTTGAATCTTCATTACCGAGTCCTGCTCGAACCTCTTGAAACTCATCCATCTCGCTGGCTTCGCTGTCAAATAACTGGCTGAGATACGATGGACGGATCCTCACGATCCCTAACGAGGGTGCACCCGATTCGTCACGAATATACTGAATCGACGAGTTCTTGATAAAAAGACATCCAAACCCCGATGGGTCCCCCGCGAACACCTTGTAGAAAGATGCGATTATGAAATCGGGGCGGAACAAGGAGAGGCCAAGAGAGTCCATCTCCTTGGGGCCGATGGCAGAGGCATCCAGCAGAACATGCCACTTATTCTGTTGAGCTAACGACATCCATTGATACGAATACTTCGATCCAGATACTCGGGACTGGACCGGGAACATGAAGAGTCCTTTCATGGATCCTCCTCTCCTCCCTCTTTGAACAAGAAGCTTCCTAAGGTCTGTGGAGAGGACGCGGAGATTCGGCCATTTGAACCCTACATCCGACACTTTGGCGCCTTTCTGCTTGGCTCTTTCGATCATCAGCCCGACCGATTCGCTCTCGTAATCGTACATCGAAACGAGCCTGCGGCAAGCCTCGAAAGGGTAAGCATCGGCGAGAAGCTTGAAGGAGGCTCCGCGGCTCTCCGTGAAGACCATGCTGTAGTCGATCTCGCTGATCTTGAGATAGTTCATGATCCGAGCTCGAAGGTCGCATTCGGCGGTGCCTTCTGGAGGGACTCCATAGAGAGCGTGCGAGCAGAGATTAGCAGAAATGGGCGAGAGCAGGAAGGAGGAAGCTTCGTAGTCCTCGATCTGCTGCCGATGAGAGAAGAGGCCGAAGCCGCAGTAATCGAGGCAAACCCTGCCAGATTCTTGGATGTGGGAATACTCTGCTTCTCGCAAGGCATCCATGGTGCTGGTCTCTGCATAGCGCGGGCATATGCGGTGGAACCCCGACACCGATTTCTCGTAGCTCGGCAGGCTCTCGTGGTCGGTGTACAGAAGCTTGCCCCGTGAGCTGAGCATCAGCATGGCTCTGTAGAACTCCTGCCGCGCATTGTACCGCTTCTTCTTCTTCTTCTTCTGGTTCTGCTTGCGCCTGGCGTTCTCCTTCTCCTTCCCCTTCTCCTCCCCCTTCCCCTTCTCCTCCTCCTCCTCCTCCTCCTCCTCCTCCTCCTTCTCCTTCTCCTTCCCCTCTTCTCTCCGGGTTCGGGAACTCCTGTCTTGCGCATCTTTTTCTCTCCTTTCAGCCATGTCTGCATCTCTAGCCTCCTGCAGGTGCTTCAGAAGGGGAGGCATGATCATCCAGCGCAAGCCCAGAGGGAAGCTCGAGCTATACAGACATGGGGGAGCAGCGGAACAAGCAGGAAACGAAGAGGAACCCCCAAACGGGAGACAGGGTTTCTCGCGCTCTGAGAGAGGCGACGGAGACGATGGAGACAGAGTGGCTATGGCGGAGAAGGGAAGGTATGTGTACTGTGCGTGTAGTGTGTGGGAAACAGTAGTGATCAAACTGGACACTGTAACATGGGCATTTTTGCCACATCATGGCATTCAATCAGCTCCATTCACCGACATCATCGGATCGATCGATCGATCGATCGATCGATAAGGCTCGTTCTGCCGTTTTGCTGCTGCTCGGATCGATGGCGATACTGTTGTCGATTCGATCCATCGTTCGTTTCGCAGCAGATTTCGCCGTTTCCGATTGTTTCCCGATTGCCAGTTGAAATCGTTTCCTCCTGCAGCTGTTGTTGTTGTTGCTGCTGTTGATGTTGCTAATGATGATGATGATGATGATGATATTGCTGATCGATCGCTCGGATCAATGGTGATATTGTTGATTCGATCCGTTGTTCGCCTCAGAGCAGATTTCGCCGTTTCCGATGTTTGCCGATTGACAATTGAAATTGTTTCCTCCTGCAGCTGTTGTTGCTGCTACTGCTATTGTTGTTGTTGTTGTTGTTGTTGTTGTTGTTGTTGCTGATGATGATGATATTTCCGATCGATCCATCCTTCGTTCGCAACAGCTGTCGCCATTCTGATCTTCATCGTCGCTAAACAATTTGCTTTTCGTTGTTCATTGCTGCTGATATACTGCCCAAGTACCAGTCGATCCATCGTTCGTTTGCGACTGACGTCGCTGTTCCGATGTTTGCCACTGCCAAATAGGTTGCTGTTGTCTAGCCTGCTCCGTCGTCGCCTCCGAGAAAGAAGCGGTTGATCATATCGATCCCGCATCCCCTCGCTGCCTAGCCCGAACAAATCGATTCTTCGCATTCGTGAGACCGTTGACATCTGATCCCAGCAGGAGCTCTGTCGCTGATCGCTTCTTCTGTGTCTGTTCTGTGTCCACATGTAAAAAACTAGTGCATCTTTCCAGAGCGCGCGCCCGCATGCTTGATTTCGAGGCGTTTTGGGTTGGGGGGCTTAAAAAAACAAAGAGAAGCACGGGGCGAGCGAAATACGCATGGCTCACATGCATGCAAATACTGATGATGCCGCTCGCATCTGTAGAACAGTAGCTGCATCGTATGTGCGCTACCGATGAGAAAAGTATTCGGCTTGCATACTGGAATCGAAGGCAAATCCCCGTGTTTGCTACGAAATCCGAGTCCTTGGATGCATCTGTCGTTATGCTTAATCCTCGTCGACCACGATGACACGTAAATAATTTTCTCAGGTGCCCGATCTTGTGTTTTTTTTCCCTCAAATAAATGTCTTTATTAAAACAAAACGACGATGATATTAAAAAAAATAAACCTCTCAATAGCAACTATTTTAACACTCTAAACGACATAAGTCCAACTCTTATGGGGGCAAAGTTCCTGTACAACATAGTTGTAAAATTTGTGGAATCAATTTCTATTTTATCATCCCTATCTATCAAGATGTTCAGGAAAGCCCATCAAATAAGGAATAAACTCAATGCATACCACACACCCAAGTATCTAAGACCATCATAGTTCCTGTACAATATAGTTGTAAAAATTGTCGAATCAATTTCTATTTTATCATCCATATCTATCAAGATGCTCAGGAAAGCCCATCAAATAAGGAATAAACTCAAATCATACCACACACCCAAGTATCTAAGACCATCATGCACAACATTATAAAGATGGGGTGAGTAGCCCTTTACCACCTTTGATGAAAACTCTCGGTGATCATCAAATTCTCATTGGCCTGATTCAAACAGAACTACATGGGTGGTGTACATACAAGATAAAAAGCAAAGCTCGTGTATATTACAGTGCCTAATTATACAAGTTCACATTCGTATAATAGAGATTTCGCGTCCTATTTATAAATGTGGAAAAGTGGGTGCTATTGCATGAGGATCTTGGCTTCTTCCCTTGCTCACTATACCAAACCCTTGATTTAGGAGGTTGCGTAGCCCGCAACATATAGTTTTAACAATCGGGCAAGAAATAAACTCGTGTTAAAACATCTGCATTCGGTTGCTGTATAGGAAATGCGTGTACCCACTACTCTCCTGTACTCAGCAGGTCGAAGCTTTCACCTCGGATCGACTCGACGAATTTGGCATTCAGCGAGGCTTATCGTGGAGCAATTTCTGGTGGCGGCAGCGGCCCGTATTTCACAGCGCCCAGGGCTGGGAGCGCACGAATCGGCCCAAACAAAAACGACGAGCAAATCAGGCACGCAAAGCCAGATTCATCAAAAAACCGATCGGAATGCAGATCGATTGAAACACAGATCGATCGAAATGCAGATCGATCGAAATGCAAACCGATCGAAATGCAGATCGATCGAGCCAGTGTGCTCTACCAGACTCGGCTCAACTCGACTCGATTCGAGCCTTTCATTTCTGGCCAGAATTTGTCACTTGAGTCTCTCCCTCTCCCAACACACATGAAACAAACGCAACCATGATACTATGAAAGAAGGCCTCTTCTTCTTCTTCTTCTTCTTCTTCTTCTTTCTTCGTCTTCTTCTTCTTCTTCGTACTGTGCGAGACGAGACGAGACGAGACGAGACGAGACGAAACGAACCCATCGCTCTCGATCTGTTCCCTACTTCGATCTCCCCCATGGACTCCTTCCCTCCGCGATTGACCTTCTTCGCCCCCGTCCCTGACCCCGCCTCCCATCCAGCTTGACGCCAGTCAGTCCCCCCCCCCCCCTGGATACTACAGACGACCGAATCCCAAGCAAAGCATCCGAGGAAAGAAACCAGAGCGGCAAGGCGCGCGCGCCGCCGCCATGGCCACCGCCTCCGGCGAAGAGTCCCTCCATAAGAGTACCGATTGCGTCTATTTCCTAGCTTCTCCTCTTACGTGCAAGAAGGTACCCCTCGAAAACCCTAACCTTCTTTTTCTCTTTCTCTCCTGTTAAAGACGCCCTGAAATGTCGGCAATTTTGTTTGCTCGTTTAGGCACTGAAAGACGTATTCCCGAGCTTTTAAATTTAGGGTCCCAGTCCATAACTACTGTGTAAAAAGCATGTGTGATTTGGATCTGGTTCTGGTTTTGGAGTTTTCCGTCCTGCTTTTGGCATTCCTTTTCTGATTTTCCTCGTATGTTTAGAGTGCTTTCTTCCCGAAGGTGTGTTTGCACATCCTTACGTATAATTATTCCTTGTCTTCAGGGAAGCGAATGCGAATTCCGGCATAGTGAAACTGCGCGGATCAACCCACGAGACTGCTGGTATTGGCTATCAGGGTCTTGCCTCAATGCTCATTGCCCTTTCCGGCATCCGGTAATTACTTCACATTCAATCTAAACAAATCTCTAAAGAATATATGGTGCTTTCTCTCTATGGTAAAAGGGAACAATCGCTTCATACGACGTAGCATTTGTGGTTATAAAAAGCGGCAATTGCATATCGTGTTTGTTTTTGAAGGTCATGAAAGGTATGTCTTGCCTCATATACCGTTGTCTTTCTTAATCCAGCCATTGGAAGGCCTATCCGACGGCAATTCTTCAGCCTTTCAGGCCTCGGTTATATCAAGGCCGAGAGTTCCATGTTATTACTTTTCTCAAGGATATTGTGCCAAGGGCGATAAATGCATCTTTATGCATGGGTCTCCTGTGACAGAATTACCTCTGAAAGCTCCAAAACTGAATGTGTCCAAGGAAGACAACAATCAGATAAAACTGGATGGATTAAAGCCAGCTCCTTTAGAATGCATCAAGGGCCACAACAATGGTGCTTTTGTTCTGAAAGCTGGTTTGAAATCAAGAGAATGGGAAGTAGATGAGAAGGTTATTGATCCTGCAGGTTTGCTATCGGAAGGTTCAGATAGCTCTGCATCAGCAAAACCACAAATACTTCCTGATGATACGATGAACTACAAAATTTCGAGGAAAGGGTGTGTTGTGAACGAGGCGTTTCGTGATACCAAACCGGCCGACGATAACTTCTTGCATTTGCAAGAAATTCAAGCCGAAGATGAAACTTTATGCGGAGTTCAATCATTAGACGAGAACCATCTTGCACAGTTTGCAGAAGAACAAAACGGTACAGAATCTGAAGAGTTATGGGAGGAATCGTCGTTTGATGTTCTCGTGGATGATGGAGCAGACCAATTGATGTATGCCGAAGATATGGACTTTATTTCTTCGTGTGATGGTATTGTGGATCCTTTGAGAGCTCATATTCAAGCAGGAATGCTTGGTGCTGACGGCTTTGCAGAGTATGACTACGAGCATGGAGGTCAGTATGATCAGTATTACGATGCGACAGAATATGATCTTGCGACTTACGAGGCATATGAACAACAGTTGGCTTTTGATCAGTTGTACATGGATGGATTACAGAAGGATACGGGCTTAAAAGGTACTGAAAGAAATGAGATTCTGCAGAAGGGTAGATGGAGAGTAGGGTTTGATGCTGAAGAGTTTGGTGTTAGAAGTAGTGATGACCTTCGCAATCACATTGTAAAGCGACGAAGAGCAGAGAGGAGCCAGAGTTTTGAAGAAGGTTTTGACCGAAGATTGCATCGAGGGAATGGGGTAAGGCATGGGCAGAGACAGCACAAGGATGTAAATATTAATGTTCACAATGGGCAGGGAAGAAATCACATCTCAGTGCGGGAGTTTCCAGAGAGAGGAGATCTGCACAGGAACAAGAGATTCCGAGGGAGGCTGGGAGAGAATTCAACTGTAAAGAGACCATATAGTGGTATTACTGCAGATTGTGAAGTAATGGGAATCAACCATGATTCCAGCAAGAATGTTGATTATCTTTCGAATGGTAAATCCACGAGGGGGGATGCTGTCAGCAACCGAGGTATTAATGCTTCTCCAGATCGTATAAAAGTCCGGACGAAAAATGATGATGTATCATTCCAAGGCCCAAAAACTTTGGCTCAGATCAAAGCTGAGAAGATGCGAGCATTTAAGGATGGAAACTCCTTGCAAAATCAAGATTCTTTGGGGGATGACAATAAGCAACTGAATGTCGTACCCAAGTATCAGAGTCGGCATACTAGAAATGTGTCCCCTGTCCCTAGGAATAGGTCCCCTGTTCGAGGTATTAACAATGATTTAGCTCCCAAGGAGCCAAACTTTAAGGACGGGAATTCAGTGCAAAAGCATGGTACTTCCGGAAATGCTCATAAGAAATCGAACTCTGTTGCAAGGCATCAACAATCTCAGCAGATTAGAAATGCATCCCCTCATGGAGGTGTTACAAACGAAATTGATTCCAAAGATTCAGTCAAAGGACTGACACCTGGAGATACCACTGTGAAAGAATCAGGTTTTGAAGGCCCAAAACCACTAAGCCTAATTTTGAAGGAAAAGCGCAAGGAGGTAACTGACACTCGACAAACGCAAGCAAGGCCATTAGGCATAGAGAGGGTCAAGACCATCGAGGATCTGGATTCAAAGAGAAGCAAAGACTCCAAGGTTGGTTCTTCAATGAATGTCCGAGACGACAGTGATCCTGTGGCAATACTGGATGGCTCTCAGCAGAAGACCAGAGATCTGTTGCATAGCTCCAAGACTCATTCTCCTATTACTGAATCAGATAAACGGATGGATAGTTCAATATTAGACACAGATGAGAAGCTCGATGCAGGTGATTCGGTATTGGAAGATGCGGAATTGGTCGATGACGATGAAGACGACGATTTTGCAAAGAAACTCGGTGGATTCTTCACATAATTCCCGTTTTTTTAACCATTAGTGTATTCACTTTTTTTTTTCGTCTTGATGCTTTGTGTAGCGGCCACCGGGTCAGTAAAAAGCTCCCATGCATTTGTAAAGTCAATATTTACCAATGAACTAGCATATGCACTGGTATACGCAAGCTATTTGCTACTGGGTTGATCCTACAAGTCACATGTAAACTATATGCGTACTATATCAGATCTGATCTGGATTGGATGGTGAGCTTATGTGGATGTTTGCAATGTTCTCCTACCGGAAGAGTGTTCAAAAGAAATGCCGAAGTGGAAGTGTTTATACTTCCGTCCGGCAGCGTGGAATGCATGAAAATATTTTGCCACGCTGGTTTCTTTTCTACTTGAGAAGTTTTTCTTTGTATCTTGACCTTGAATACTCTTTTCATCGATCAAGAGCATCAAATTGTGTTTTCTACATTTCAATGGGGAATCAAGCAGAAGTGAGCTTGAGGTTGGCTAACAACTATCTTGAAGACGAAAATCATGGGTTACTATGGTAATGAAGTATATCTTTATATCGAGTCTTTTCTTGCAAAAATTAATTGGTAGTTCCTACACCGTTCTTCAGTTTCAGCCTGTTGACGGCTTACTTGGGGTGTGCTCGACAGCCTTTTCTGCTATGCTCTGTTATGAAAGGCCATCACCACAGCAAAGATTCTCTGTAATCAGGCTTCCTGAGAAAGGCATTCCTGTAAATGATGAGTTTGGTCGCTAACTGAGTCGATGCAAATGATCTATGCAGCGATGGTAAAGGTCACGCATACGTATCTTTTCAATCATGTTTTCCTTTTCATACGGACATCTTCCGACGAGTACTATGGGGTGAAGGAAACTGCAAGTGAATCTTGTTGTACATGATACCATGGTGGAAGATGAGACGGTTTCGGTAATAATCAGCTGACGTTACTGCGAAAGGGAAACGGAGCACAATCAAGGTCGTGGCTCTGATTCGACGGGTGAAAGACGGATAAAGAAGCTCTCCGCCTTACATGAAATTGGATGACAACAAGTGAAGAAGGATGGAGAAGCGAATCCAGGATCGTCAAGTAGGTGCATTTTACGGTTTGTGGTGGATAGCTGGATGGAGAAGAATCCAACTGCTTCACTTGAAAAAGGATCCGAGAGTAGTATCTTGGAGTGACTCGAAACACGATCTAATTCTGCAGATGTGCCATCGATCGATCGGGGCAATCGTGATGCTCAAGCCAACCCAGACAGGGGGAAGATGATAGTAACATGAACATGCATGCTCAATCAGCTAAGAAGATGCAGTTGCGAGAGTGTAAGATCGAGGTTCGAGAAAAGAGATCCTCGATGGCATCTTTGTGGTCGAGTAACAAGAAGGATGATAGACTCATGTTTGCTGGTTTGAACTATTATGTGGACTATTGTGTGTGGAAACTCGACGGAATGAGAAAGAAGCTCTATGCGATCAAGAGGAACCGGTTATTTTTGGAACAACGTGAAGTTGCCCTCTGTCAAGGGATCATCACAATGACTTGGGGCAGAGAAATATACCAAGCGATTATCGTGATGGTGATGGTGATGGTGATGATGCTGATGCATCGACCAATCTTAAGATCTCGTTTGTTTGTGTCGGAGAAGAGTGATATACACAATGGGTCATAGAGTCTTCTTCAAATGGGTCAGGGAGGAGTGTCTTGAAACGAGAGAGTCTATATCAGATGATGATGGGTCAAGAGGAGCAGATTCCAGAGGTGGAGGTGGACCTGGAGCCGGAGTGTCTTGAAGCGAGAGTCTATATCAGATGATGATGGGTCAAGAGGAGCAGATTCCAGCAGTGGAGCAGATTCCAGCAGAGCTGGAGCAGATTCCAGCAGTGGAGCAGATTCCAGCAGAGCTGGAGCTGGAGCAGATTCCAGCAATGGAGCAGATTCCAACAGAGCTGGAGCTGGAGCTGGGCATGGGTGGATTCCTGAGCAATGCATGGATGAATTCCTTCATGTCCATGGATCGGATTCCTCTCGCATTGGGAGCTTAATGCATGGATTCCATGAAGATTCCTTCATGTCCATGGAGAGATTGGTGGGTGGTTACTCTCGTTGCACTTATACTAACTAAAGAAGAAGAAGAAGAAGAAGAAGAAGAAGAAGAAGAAGAAGACGATGTGTCGGCGCTTAACTGCAATTAGGGTTTCGGCACAGCCCCCCTTTTTTTAGTTATTTGTAATTTCTTTTATTTTATTTGGCTTATTTCCATTTTATTCCCCTTTTAAAAATAAATAAATTATTTATTCCTTTAGCTTCTCTGCAATCTGCGAAGAAGAAGAAGAAGAAGAAGAAGAAGAAGAAGAACGCCATTGAACCTCGCTCGAGCTCGCTCGCTCTCTCTCCCTCTCTGTCTCTCGAGCTTAGAGTCTGCGCGCGTGGAGGGAGCTCTCCACCATCGCCGGTTTTGCCCGACGAAGGCTGCAGCGGTCGGTGGGGAGAGGGAAGCAAGAATGGCGAGCTCCTCGTCCACCCTCGCCATCGCCGTCGCCATCGCCGTCGCCATCGCCATCGCCGGCGGCGGCGGCGGCGGCGGCGCCCGCGCGCAGCAGCAGCAGCAGGCGGCGCAGCTCCGGGAGGACTACTACGCCAGCAGCTGCCCCAACGTGGAGGCGACGGTGCGGAGGACGCTGCGGGGGCTGTTCCTGCGGGACCCGACGTCGCCGGCGGCGATGCTGAGGCTGGCGTTCCACGACTGCCAGGTCTTCGTAAGTGGCGGGGGGGAAACAGTCCACCCATCTCTCTGTCCGTCTGTTTCTCTCTCGAGCGCGCTCTCTCTCGCGCGCGCTCTCTCGCGCTCTCTCTCTCGCGCTCTCTCGGTCTCGCTCTCTCTCTCGCGCTCTCTCGGTCTCGCTCTTCGCGGGGAGCGCAGAAGGAAGCGGTAACGGCGTGTGTTTCTCTTTGCAGGCGTGCGACGCGTCGATCCTGCTGGAGGAGGCGGCGGCGTCGGAGATGCAGTCGGGGTCCAACGGCGGCGTGCGGCGGCTGGAGTGGATCGACGGCGTGAAGGCGGCGCTGGAGGCGGAGTGCCCGGGGGCGGTGTCGTGCGCGGACGTGGTGGCGATGAGCGCGCGCGACGCGGTGGCGCTGAGCGGGGGCCCGGACGTGAGGCTGCCGCTGGGGCGCCTGGACGCGGCGGCGGCGGAGATTACGGCTGCGGTGGCGCCGTCGGAGATGACGGCGGAGACGGCGGCGACGGCGGCGCTGCCGGCGGCGAACGTGTCGGTGGCGGAGGCGCTGCAGCTGTTCCCGGGCATGGGCGCCGGCGAGGTGGTGGCGCTGCTGGGCGCCCACACGCTGGGCGTGGCCCACTGCCGCAGCTTCGCCGGCCGCCTCTTCCCCGCCCGCAACCCCGCCATGAGCCCCCTCTTCGCCAACGCCCTTCGCGCCCGCTGCTCCTTCCCCGCCGCCGCCTCCTCCGCCGCCTCCTCCGCCGCCGCCTTCGCCGCCCTCGATTCCACCAGCTTCCGCTTCGATTCCGCCTACTTCCGCGACCTCCTCAACGGCCGCGGCCTCCTCCCCATCGACTCCTCCCTCGCCCTCGACCCCCGCACCCTGCCCCACGTCCGCCGCTTCGCCTCCGACCCCCCCGCCTTCTTCTCCGCCTTCTCCTCCGCCTTCCTCAAGCTCACCTCCAAGGTCGCCCCCCGCGGCGAGGTCCGCATCAACTGCCGCCGCCCCAACAGCAGCAACAGCAACAACAGTTTCAGCGGCAGCAACGGCCGTTAACCGTTTCCATTCATTCATTCATCACGGGGGGGGGGGGGGGGGGGGGGGG
>JBBBWG010003504.1:4747-24276 GCA_037176905.1 Azolla pinnata
TTTTTGCTGTTTCGCTGAGCTCGGAATATGAGCTGCTTCTCCTCCATTGCAGTTTAGGGTTTTAAGGCTGGTAATTCTGAGCATAACCTTGACATGGTACATCATGACACAGTCAAAATGAAGCATTGCCCAACAACTAACTGTCACTGTTTTGATTGTTGTTGTTGTTCTTCTTCTTTTTTGCTGTTTCGCTGAGCTCGGAATATGAGCTGCTTCTCCTCCATTGCAGTTTAGGGTTTTAAGGCTGGTAATTCTGAGCATAACCTTGACATGGTACATCATGACACAGTCAAAATGCTTGCTTGTTGAAGCTTTTCAACCGGAAGAATTGCCCAAGCAACTAACTGTTTCTGTTTTCTTCTTCTTTCTTCTTCCTTTTTCTTTTGCTGTTTTGCTGAGCTTTGGAAGATGGGCCCCTTCTCCTCCATTGCAGTTTAGGGTTTTGTGGCTGGTAATTCTGAGCAAACCCTTGACATGGTACATGCAATGCTTTTTGAAGCTTTTGACTGGGAGAATTGCCCAAGAACTAGCTGTCTCTAATTTTTTCTCTTGTTTGTTGCTGTTGTTCTTCTTCCTTTTTTTCTTTGCTGTTTTGCTGAGCTTTGGAAGATGAGCTGCTTCTCCTCCATTGCAGTTTAGGGTTTTAAGGCTGGTAATTTCTGATCCTTGACATGGTACATGACACAGTCAAAATGCTTTGAAGCTTTCAACTGGAAGAATTCCCCAAACAACTAACTGTCTCTCTTTTCTTCTTCTTTCTTCTTTCTTCTTCTTCTTCTTCTTCTTCTTCTTCTTCTTCTTCTTCTTCTTCTTTTCTTATTTTGCTGTTTTGCTGAGCTCGGAAGATGAGCTCTGCTTCTCTCCTCCATTGACCCCAAATTCCAAAAACGAATCTTTCTTCCCTCTCCTTTCTCAATGGAGCAGCTGCAGCTCCCATTTGCAATTCATTATTTTTCGATCGTGCCTCCGCTTCCGATGAGCTTTCAATGAGCAGCTCCCTTGTTATAAAAAGAAATTTGCTGTCATGGTTGAAATCGAATCGGATCTTCTCACGAGGTCTTGATGATCGTCACGGTAGTAGGTCATCATCATCATCATCATCATCTATCATCATCATCATCTTCTTCTTCTTCTTCTTCTTCTTCTTCTTCTTCTTCATCACCATCACCATCACCATAGCTGCTTGCCCACAAGAGAAGTGTGGAGAAGAAGGATTGGACTCCATCTCTGAGTTGCCTGTAAAATGCCCATCAAGAATGTGTGTCTTCTGGAAGCAAGGAAAAGGATGGGGTTTTAATAACACAAGCCCTTTCTTCTTCTTCTTCTTCATCTTCTTCTTCTTCTTTCTTCTGTTTGTCTCCCTTGTCCTCCTCCCAAATTGCAGCTACTAGTCAAAATCTGTGCATAAAAAAAAGAACACAGATCCAAATCACTGCCCTGCCTTTGTAGCTCTCCAAAGAAGGATGACCTATGAAATTGGAGAAGGGTCTGATGATCATTCATGTTTTAGACAAAAAGAAATCCAAGAAAGCAAACTGGTCTTCGATCCGATGCGATCCGATCTCTTTTGGACAAGAGGCAGCAAGAAAAAAAACAATCTGATCTTCAGACAACAACCTGATCTCAAAGAGAACAGTCTGATCTTTAGAAAACAATCTGATCTTCAGAAAACAAGGGATCGCAAAGAGACCAATCTGATCTTAAAGAAAACAATCTGATCTTTGGAAAACAATCTGATCTTAAAGGAAACAATCTGATCTTAAAGAAATCAATCTGATCTTTAACGAGAACAATACTGATCTGTTCTGATCTGATCTTCAGAGAACAATCTGATCTGTGATCTGTGATCTGATCTGATCTTTGGAGCACCCACCAGAACTCGAAAGAAAAATCTCTGGCAAGTGTTTTCCCCCAAAAGCCCCACCATCGCCATCGCCATGGCCGATCTGTCCGTCTCTACACCACCCATTCCGCGCACAGGCGAATCTGGCAAGCTTTGCAACAATGTCGGAAACCCTAGAACCTTCGGAAAACCCTAAATCCTCTGGAAGCAAGCAGCAGGTGCAGAGAGAAGCAGTCGATGACGAGGACGAGGACGAGGTGCGGTTTGTCTGCGTTGGTAGGGAAAGATCGGAGAGAGAGAGAAGGAGCGAACAAACAGCGATCTCTGCCATGGCTCTGCAAGAGAAAGCTCGCTCTGATCGATCTCTTTCTCTTTCTTTTGACTCCATTAAGGAAAGGATCTGACGCTTCTGTCTGTCTGTCGCCATGGCTTCTCGCTGTCTCTCTCTCTCTCTCTCTCTCGCTCGCTGCATCAGAGATCAGAGAAGCAGAAGACCTGTGCTCTGATTTGATTGGCCTTGAACGAACGCACGAACGAACGAACGCCGGCACTCATGATACCTTGCTCCCTTCAACCCTAGATCCATCAGATTCTGATCCGATCCTCCGCTTCGAGCTTGGATTTCAATGGCAGAAGAAGAAGAAGATCGATCGATCCGATCGATCGCTGCTCTCAGAACGAAATCATAAGCCCTCTGCTACCGATGATGTCCAAGACGGCAAGAAATTAGGGTTTCGCATTCGAGCAGCGATCCCGCCATCGCCATGTCCAAGTGCTTTAAGCGAAGGCCAAAGACGGATTTTCCCACAGTTTTTATCCGAGTAAAAACAGAAATCTCAGACATGGCTGCTCTTGATGATGATGATGATGACGATGAAGAAGAAGGCACGAAATTAGGGTTTCCAATTCGATACTCAGAGCAGCAGCAATCCCGCCATCGCCATGTCCAAGTGCTTAAGCGGAGGCCAAAGACGGATTTTTACACAGGTTTTATCCGAGTGAAAACAGAAATCACAGACAAAGCTGCTCTTGTTGTTGATGATGATGATGATGATGATGATGAAGAAGGCACGAAATTAGGGTTTCCAATTTTCGATACTCAGAGCAGCAATCCCGCCATAGCCATGTCCAAGTGCTTAAGCAAAGGCCAAAGACGGATTTTTACACAGTTTTTATCCGAGTGAAAACAGAAATCGCAGACAAAGCTGCTCTTGATGATGATGATGATGATGATGAAGAAGAAGAAGAAGAAGGAGGCACGAAATTAGGGTTTCCAATTCGATACTCAGAGCAGCAGCAATCCCGCCATCGCCATGTCCAAGTGCTTAAGCGAAGGCCAAAGACGGATTTTTACACAGTTTTTATCCGAGTGAAAACAGAAATCGCAGACAAAGCTGCTCTTGATGATGATGATGATGATGATGATGATGATGATGAAGGCACAAAATTAGGGTTTCCAATTCGATACTCAGAGCAGCAGCAGTTTTTATCCGAGTGAAAACAGAAATCACAGACAAAGCTGCTGCTGCTGATGATGATGATGATGATGATGAAGAAGAAGGCACGAAATTAGGGTTTCCAATTCGATACTCAGAGCAGCAATCCCGCCATCGCCATGTCCAAGTGCTCAAGCAACGGCCAAAGACGGATTTTTACACAGTTTCATCCAAGTAAAAACAGAAATCTCAGACATAGCTGCTCTTGATGATGATGATGATGATGATGATGATGATGATGATGAAGAAGAAGGCACGAAATTAGGGTTTCCAATTCGATACTCAGAGCAGCAATCCCGCCATCGCCATGTCCAAGTGCTCAAGCAACGGCCCAAGACGGGATTTCTGCACAGTTTTACTCCGAGTGAAAACAGAAATCGCAGAAACAGCTTCCGATCCATGGCTCTGACAAAGGAGCTGCAAAATTTTTCCCTGCCTTTAACTCATCATCTTCCTGCATCACCATCGCCATCGCCATCGCCATCATCATCACATCATCATCAATCTTCTCCTTCTTCTTCGTCTGCTTCTGCTTCTTCTATCAGATCCTAACATCAGTTTCTTTCTTTCTTTCTTTCGTTCTTTCTTTCTTTCAATCAGATCAAACATCAGCAAGAAACTGCTTCAAATCCACCCACCCACCTCTTCTTTCTTCTTCATCTTCGTCTTCATCATCATCTTCTTCTTCTTTTTACTGCGTCAGGTCGGTAAAACGTGGAAGAAACCAGCAGCTTTTCTTCTGCTTCGGCTTCTTTCCTTGTCCTTGGAAGCCTTTTTTTCAGCTCCGCACTTCTTCTTTGGCTTGCAAATACATGGAGCTTTTCATCCAGTGTTCCTGAGAAAACAAGCAACACTTCCTCGTCTTCTTCTTCTTCTTCTTCTTCTTCTTCTTCTTCTTCTTCTTCTTCTTCTTCTTCTTCTTCATCTTCATCTTCATCTTCTTCATCTTCATCTTCATCTTCTTCTTCTTCTTCTTCTTCTTCATCTTCATCTTCATCTTCATCTTCATCTTCTTCTTCATCTTCATCTTCATCCTCATCTTCTTCTTCATCGATGTATCATCATCATCATCTTCTTCTTCTTCTTCTTCTTCTTCTTCTTTTGCTGCATTTGCTGCTAATGCTGCTGCTGCTTTCCCCCTTCGTTTAAATGCCGCATTTCGACGGCAGCAACAGGAGGATAGAAGCACATCGAGAGGTGCCATGGGCCCAAGATCAGACAATGCTAGCTTGGATGGAGTTAAAATACACAGCGCTTGATGAACTGTAATCAACAGTTACAGTACTAGCCGATTGAAAGAGAGAGAAGAAAGAACGAAAGAAATTTGCAGGCTTTGGCATAGGAATCTGACTGAGTTCTTCTTCTTCTTGAAGCTTCTTCTTCTTCTTCTTCTTCTTCTTCTTCTTCTTCTTCTTCTTCTGCTTCTTCTTCTTCTTCTTCTTCTTCTTCTTCTGCTTCTTCTGCTTCTTCTGCTTCTTCTTCTTCCATTGTCAAAGCAGTTGCATTCATCAGAGCTAGGAATTTGGTTCCTTTCCCTTAATGATTTCTCTAAATTGACAGACTGAATTGAGATCATGTTGAGCTGTATTACTTGCTCTAACACTCTTCTTCTTCTTCTTCTTCTTCTTCTTCTTCAAGGAAGAAAGAAATTGCAGGCTTTGGCTTAGGAATCTGACTGACTTCTTCAGATTCTTCTTCTTCTTCTTCTTCTCCTTCTTCTGCTTCTGCTTCTTGTTTTCCATTGTCAAAGCAGCTGCATTCATCAGAGCTAGGAATTTGGTTCCTTTCCCTTGATGATTTCTCTAAATTAACAGACTGAATCGAGATCATGTTGAGCTGTATTACTTGCTCTAGCAGCAGTGATAAGCACGGTGCTAACAACGACGACAGTTGCTCGATCGACTGTGTCAAGCCAAGCTACAGCAACAACAGCAACAACAGCAGCAGCAGCAATGGCGGCCATGGATTCCATTCCAGTAGAGACCACCACACTACTACAGTGCGCTCCCTCATCTCTAACCAGCTGGTAACCGACTACAATGTCTGCCCCATTCTACCATATCATCATCAATCAGCTTACAAATCCTCAATCTCTAACATCTCCTCGATCCGAATCGAAGAGATGTTGGTTGGATTGATGCTCAATCCGCTTACAAAATCCGCAATCTCTATCTAGTTACATCTCTTCGATCTGAATCGCTTGCTGAAATTATCATTGTCGGACCATATTTAGCTTCCAAATTCTGTATCTTCCTCATTCCAGCTTTTACTGTTACTACCGTTTCATGAGCTTTCTCTACCATTTGTGCTCGAATTCCCTATCCAGAGCTCATGACCCTCCTGAATCTCTTCTTCCCCTACATAATTTATCTATGTCCTCCGTTTTCTCAACCGATTGCCTTTCATAATAATTTCCTTGCCTGCTTTGCTTCATCTCCCTCGCTAATTTGCTTCAATTCCCTACCTCCTTTGCTGCTTACTAATTTCCTTGGACTAAATTAAATTGTCTGGCTCCTCAGTGATGGATGGATAAAGATCATGATCAGAGACTGTGTTTTTTTCCGGTTTAGGGTTGTAGGAAGTCAATTCTTGAAGCATGTCAAAGGACTTCATCTTGTGTACTGAGAATTCGTTTTTCTATGAGGCTAACAAGAATTCCAACATTAGAGTTTGTATATGAGCATCACTGCCAGTATGTATAGGATGAAGATGGTTCAATTTAGCATTACATAGCTGCACACGAAGAATTATAGCTCACAATTAGTTGCATCTGCATGAGGATATTAGCCAAATTCAACATCATGTAGAGTGACCGGTTCTGCCTATAAAATAGCAGTTAATTCAGCTTTGATTTGCTCTAACAAGCTGACATATGTGCACAATCATAATTTTGATGCTGGCAAACATACACTAGTAGCTAGCATGTACAAGCAATTGCTATGGAAAATTTCTGATTGAATCGTTCTTCCTACAATCTGAATGATGGATGACATTGCGCTGAATTAACAATGGGGAAATTGGATCAAAACTGAATGCATTGCAATGTCATCCATCATTCCGATTGTAGAGAAATTCATTAAATGTCCAGATTGAATCTTTTTTCCTACAGCCTGAGTGTATGGATGACATTGCGATGAATTAACAAATGGGGAAGTTTGATCAAATTTACTGAATTATGCATTGCAGCTGAAAGGGAGGCTCAACAGTCTCAAGATGATGTCCTCCTGCATATCGCTGATGCCATCGAATCAGAGGCTGGGGATGGAGAAGAAACCGATGATTAATGAAGAAGATGAAGATGAAGAAGAAGATGAAGACGACGACGACGACGACGACGACAACGACGATGAAGCAGCAGGAGTGGAACAGGAGAGGGTAAGATTATGCAACAACAGTATGTACAGTAGCAGTACTTCCTGCATCGAATCGCCCTCGCCCAACGATTCATCTTTACCATCATCTTCTTCGGCATCCACCCGCCATGGGCACCTCGACAGCAGCCACAGCAGCCTCATGGCCCATCACCATCACCACCATCACTACATCAACCATCTCTACTCCCATTGCAAGCAACGGAATGTGAGCATCTTGGATCAACCGGCTTCATCCACGATGCCACTGCCATCGCCATTGCCGTTGATATCCCCATCCCCACCATCAACATGTCATGAGGACAGCATCCACACCAGCAGAAATGAAGCCATGGAAACCGCTGTGGACAGAAGACAGCATGACCAAGCCATGGAAGAAGAAACCGCATCGGTGAGACAAGCTGCCGAATGGGTTGCGCAAGTCGAGCCGGGAATCTGGATCACATTCCAATCGCTGCAGCAGGAAAACGGCGGAAATGAGCTCAAGAGGATTCGATTCAGGTGAATTATCTTATCTATCTACCTTATGTTGCATCATTCTGCTTGTCGTGCCCCAAACTTTTGTGAGAAAGAGAGAGTCAAGGCTCATGTCAAGCCATGGTGTATGGCTCCATGAGTGCATCAGAGATTTAAATGTTTGTGAAATCCTAGATGCAACTAAGTGACAAACACCCTCTGTGACCAATTTGCGTATCCCTAATCTCTTGGAAGCAGTAGTCTGATCCGATCAAAAACAGCCAATGCCGTGCCCATCATGTGTTTCCTCAGATTCTTATGTATTGATTGCCCTTTTGGGATCTATCTCTTTCCCCTCGTCTTGTTTGGTGTTAACAGTTCGATTCCCTGGCTTGCATTACGCACATTACCATCATCAGATACAGATCCAGGGAGATCAATCAAAAGCTCTCAGAAATCTTTGAAAATGTTTTGCCCGTAGATCAAAGACTGCTTGTAAAATTGGCGTACGATCAACCCTAAGCCCTATTTACCCAGTCTTGAGGTCTAACTAAGATGAATTCTCTTGTACACCATCAAGGTGAAGAACAGCCCTAAATCAGAAGCTGGATGTATAATTCAAAACAAAGAGAAGCTTCTAAGCACACCGGTGTATCAAGAGATTTGAATGTAATTCTGTTATTCTGCCCATCACTTCTTTACTTCCCCTTACCTATCTGCATCAAATGAACGCATCGAATGCAATCTTTGCCATTACAATGGCCCCTTTGTGTGTGTTAGTCGTGACATGTTTGACAAAGCGGAGGCGCAACAATGGTGGGCGAAGAACTGCGACAAGGTGCACGAGCTCTACAATGTTCGCAAGAGGAATCCGAGGCTCCTCCGATCTGCACCCACATCCCATAATCTCGAGGATAAGAAGGTAAAAAAAAATCAGTGTCCATTTTCTATGCATATCCTGCTGCAGCAACCAAATCATTTCAGAACAAATTCGAAGCACCGTTTCTTCATTTCACCTTAATATACATACCATCTTGTGATTTCGCTTTGGGCCATCTTCCTTCTTTTCTCGAGGATAAAGAAGGTAAAAAAAAAATCAGTGTCCAATTTCTATGCATATCCTGCTGCAGCAACCGAATCATTTCAGAATAAATTCCAAGCACCGTTTCTTCTTTCACCTTCATATTATACATACCATCTTGTGATTTTGCTTTGGCCCTCTTATCTTCTGTTCTATGTAGCATTGCAACAACAGACTAGACAGCAACAACACGAATCCAAAACTGGCGCATAGACAAGTAAGCGGGCCAGCTTGCCATGGCAGCATCCAAGATCTCAATTCAGCAATGTTCCGTGCTCTACATGGTCCTGAGTCTCATAGCATGGAAACAACCCATAAAGATCAGCAGCATGGTATGGCCCAGTACAAGGGGCCTTCGAATCAGCATCATCTCGCAGATACTCGCTTGACTGAAATCAGCGCTGATCCCTCAAGCGATCAAGTGTACGAGGATGAACCCGGGGTCTACATCACCACTGCAGCATCTCCTCAAGGCTTGAGAGAATTGAAGCGCATAAGATTCAGGTGAAAGCAGCTGCATCCCTTCTTGCCTCCCTATTCCGAGGGCATCTTCATCTTGGGCCCTCTCATCTCTATCTCTTTTGATGAAACATACATAGCATCTTCACCTCGTTTGTATCTCTTGATGAAACATGCATAGAATCTTCATCTCATTTCTATTTCTCGATGAAACATGCCGGAATCTTCATCTCGTTTCTACTTCTCGATGAAACATGCATTGAATCTTCATCTCATTTCTATCTCTTGATGAAACTTACATAAGACGCCTAGACACAACGTTGCTGCCATAGTACCTTGCAATTCAGACTTTGGAACATGATTCGCATTCAGGCATCTGGTGCATCTGGTTTCCATTGCTTGTGAATAAACTGGTCTATGATGTTGATGCGCTCTTTCTTGCTCTTTTTTTTTTTCACAGCCGAGAACTGTTCGATGAGAAGCAAGCGCGGGTGTGGTGGGAGCAAAACCGCATGAGGATCTACAAGAAATATTTGTAAGATATACTTCTAATCAGAGTGGCTAAATCCAGCAGCTTCTGTAGCAAATGTCAGTCACATTGGCTGTCCATATTTTTTCGATTCCATCCTTCAATAGCAAGCAGAAGGGGTATGTTCCATTCTGATCATTAGCCACAATACTTAAGTGTGGATTATCAGCGGAGTAGGCCTTTTACAACCAAGTAAAAATATCATTTGATGATATTGCACTGTCCAAGGCTGGGCAGTATTTGTATCCTCTTAACAGGAAGAATCCTAGTATGTGTATTTAATCTGAAACCAGATTATGAATAAATGTTGTTAACATCCATCATGCCTTTTCATCACTCCATGCTTCTGTTAGGTATGTATATATATAGATAGATAATGCTGATTAAAGTAGACAGCAAAAATTTCACTACGGTTTTTAAACGCCGAGCTTAAGGAAGAAGCTGCTTATGTACAAATAAATCTCCAAAAGAAGCTGAGGCTCGGATTGATCAGAGTTACCCCTTCACAGATAATAAATACCTAGCGCTCGAAATCCTCCTCACTATCCTCACGACTGGAATGTCGATGAAACTCGAAAATCAAAATCTATAGGTTCTCTTGAGATATTCCACCGCTTCTTGCTGCAGCACAGGGCAAAAAGAAGAGGCAATGCGAGCAAAGCAGCATTCACCATCATAAAAGTACAATCTTTTATACGAGAAGCTATGGAAGATCCTTACCACAGCACATTTGGAGCAAGCTAGACATGGAGATAGTAAACAGGTTTTGTATGCAGATATGTAGCATGCGCATGCCTGTATGTTACGTATGTATGCGAGTCACCATATACATATGTATAGGTATGAATGTATGCTGGCATGACATCCATCGATGCATACATAGAAACCTAGTTGATCCTCTACAAATACTGAACTGAACAGATTTTGAAGAAATCCATTACCAATAAGCACAGAAGGGCACATCCGATCGCACTCGGGAAGATTATGTACCACCAATTGAGCTTTTGGAACTTGGGGGCATCGATGAAGAGAAGGGGAAGCCCAGCCGCTAGCCAAAAACAAAATATATATAGATATATATATATGTGTGTGTGTGTGTATACCAAAGATTTCTCACATGTTCTTGTTTAGCTCAGGAAGGAAAAGGGATCAACATTAGCACAAGGAGAGATCAAACCTCAAATGCAGAGTAAATGCAAAGGCATGGTTAAGCATGCAATTAAGTTTAGTCTCTTGCCTAAACAAGCAATATGCTTCCATTTATCTATCTATGTATCTATATACATCACCTTCATGATGAGTGCTAGTTTTATGAGCCCAAATTGCGCACACAATAAAACCCTAGCAGACTCTTTTCAGCATGTATTCTGGACATGGGTTTCTTTTGTTTTTCTTTCTTTTCAGCTCAGGAATGAAAAGGGATCAAAATTAGCACAAGGAGAGAGCAAATCTGTAATGCAGAGTAAATGGGTAAGCATGCGATTAAGTTTAATCCCTTACTTAAACAAGCAATATGCTTCCATTTATCTATCTATGTATCTATACACTTCACCTTCATGATGAGTGCTAATTTTATGAGCCCGAATTGCGCACACGATAAAAAACCCTAGCTGACTCTTTCAACGTGCATTCTGGACATGGGTTTCTTTTGTTTGTTTTTTTTCAGCTCAGGAAGGAAAAGGGATCAAAATTAGCACGAGGGAAAGCAAACCTCAAATGCAGAGTAAATGGTAAAACATGTGATTAAAGTTTAATCTCTTACATAAACAAGCAATATGCTTCCATTTATCTATCTATCTACGTCCCTATACACTTCACCTTCATGATCAGTGCTAATCTTATGAGTCCAAATCGCACACGCAATAAAACCCTAATCGACTCTTTCTTTTGTTTACCTGGAGGATGGAATGCACGTGTGAAGTGCATGAAAGCGAGAGAAGCAGACAAGGATGTGGCCCGAGCTAACCAACCCGGCCCAAATAGCCCCATTGCACCTACTCCTAATGCTGCACACCCAATGTGCGCTACAAACATGTTGTATTTCTGCCAATACACACATTCAGGCGTGGGAATACATATGTGGATCAGAAATCTTTAAAGTTTTTATTTGTCTTTACCGATTGATCCTTACATTGCCTTGTTTATCTTACGGAGATCTACTATCTATCTAGTCTTCATACCTTGGCAGCTGGAGTGTTGGGGGCTGCGAAGAGGACAGCACACACGGCCCCGAATGGCGCAATTGTGAACGTCAGCCCCATTGGCTCTATCAGCTTATCCAAGTAAGACATGGCAGCCATTGCTACAAAAGCTCCTGAAGAAATGTTACAGCATGTGTATCTATATATGTATAGATGGGTAGATAGATATGGTTGAAAGAAAGAGAACAGTTCAAAATGAAGAACTACATCAAGACCTATTGGCTTCTATCAGCTTATCGCAAGTAAGACATGGCAGCCATTGCTACAAAAGCTCCTGAAGAAATGTTACATCAATCATATCTATATATGTATAGATAGGTAGATAGATATGGTTGAAAGAAAGAGAACAGTTCAAAATGAAGAACTACATCAAGATCCATTGGCTCTATCAGCTAATCCAAGTTAAGACATGGCAGCCATTGCTAAAAAAGCTCCTGAAGAAATGTTACAGCATGTATATCTATATATGTATAGATAGGTAGATAGATATGGTTGAAAGAAAGAGAACAGTTCAAATGAAGAACTGCATCAAGACCCATTAGCTTCTATCAGCTTATCACAAGTAAGACATGGCAGCCATTGCCACAAAAGCTCCTGAAGAAATCTTACAGCATATATATATATATGGTTGAAAGCAGAAGAATAGTTCAAATACAAGAACTACATCAAGACACATTGGCTCTATCAGCTTATCAAAGTTAAAGGCATGGCAGCCATTGCTCTTCAAGAAATGTTACATCATAAACATATCTATGGTTGAAAGTAGGAGAATAGTTCTAAACAGAAAAAAAAAACTGCATCAAGACCCATTGGCTCTATCAGATTATCCAAGTGAGGCATGGCAGCCATTGCCACAGAGGCTCCAGAAGAAATGTTACAGCATATATATATATATATATATATATATACACACATATGGTTGAAAGCAGGAGAATAGTTCTAAACAGAAAAAAAAAAAAGAACTGCATCAAGACCCATTGGGCAGGCCTTGCACCAAAGGCTTTTCCAACAGACATGTTATAGCATATATATGGGCTCTTCTATCAGCTTATCCAAGTACAGCATGGCAGCCATTGCAACATGGGTTCCTACAGAATTGTTACAGCAGATATATGGTTGAAAGCAGGAGAAACAGCTCTAAACAAAAGGCTGCATCAAGACTCATTGGGCTCTATAAGCTTATCCAAGCAGGCCATGGCAGAGCCATTGCAACAAAGGCTCATACAGACATGTTATAGTGTGTGTATATATATATATATATATATATATATATATATGGGCTCTATAAGCTTGATCCAAGCAGCCATTGAAACATGGGAGAATTGTTACAGCAGATATATGGTTGAAATAGCTCTAAACAAAAGACTGCATCGAAGACCCATTGGCCCAATCAACTTCCCCAAGTAAGGTAAGGCTTCTACTGAGCTGTAACAACATCTATAGGGCTGAAAGCATGAGAATCAACACAAAGGAACTAAAGCTATGGCAAAAGTTGTCGTAGCCGAGATACATACAACAAACATACCTAAAACACACACACAAGCATTCATTTGATCAATCAGTACATACATAGACAAAATTCAATTGGTGTGTGTGCATTATTACCTGATGCAGGCCACACAACATCACTAACAGGCTGCGAAGATGACGACGCTTCCAAAGCCGCTGCCGATGATGAAGACGGAGAGGACGATGAAGCCGAAGCCGAAGCCAGAAGCGGCGACGACGACGACGACGATCCATTCTTTCTTCGATTTCTGATCCTACAACATCCGGCTGTGCTCCTCCGGTTACTGTGGAGAAGAAGAAGAAGATGAAGAAGATGATGATGATTGTGGCGGTGGTGGGCGAATTGCATCGACCCTCGTCTGCGGCATGGCAAAACAAGAGTGGTGCCGATCTGTTCCGGAGAGCTGCGCAAGGAGGAAGGGGAAGAAGCAAGAGCCGCCATGTCGCAGTGGAGAAGACGACTATGGCGATGGTGGAGTATGGGGGATAGGAAGCCATGAGTAGTGGCTCTTGGAACCTCTGAGAGTCACAAACCGCATTTGCTCGATCCCAAATCAACGCACAGGAAATTGCTGGCTTTTGGGGACAAAGATTTTTCTGGCGTATTTGGGGGACAAGATTCGCCCAAATCAAGATTCATCCTCCTCCTCCAAATCGATTTGTGCACTGCTTACTCTTTCCGGCTATGGATTGTGGAAGCTTTCCTGATTCATGGCTTGGAGATCCATCAGGTGCTGCTGATGATGATGATGATGATGATGATGATGATGATGTGCAGAAATCCTCCTCGCCATTTTCTACCAAAGCACCAGCTTATCTACGGCCTTTCCTATTCTAGTAAGCTTCTCAATCGCCATAGCCGCTTGCTTTGCCTCCATGGCAGAGAGCTTCCAAAAGATTTCAGGCATGGCGTTGCTTCAGTTGATGAATCCAGATCAGCGTGGAATAATGCAGAGTTTCTAAGCTTCTACTATCATCACCATAGCCTCTCGCCATGGAAATGCTTCAGCAAAATCACAATCAGAACCTGCTGCAAAACCAGATTCCCATGACCTGAAAACCCTAATGTATGTTGTGGTGGAGCTCCCCCCCATCAAAAGCTGTGAATCAAACACCACCATCTCCAACTATAGGAAGACAAGGGTAAATCTGACAAATGAATGCAGTTGGTATTTTCAATGCATCAGAACACCTTCACAGCTCATAATCCCATGTACACAAACCCAAATTTGTTTCAAAGAGAAGATTGTGAACAGTTAGTTCTACACCGCGTTGAGACTCAGAATCCCCAGGTCTCCCCACCTCAAATCTGTTGTACAAATCATCCGGCAATACTCTATGAAGCAAGTGCCCTCAAGCTCATCAGTGAACGATTGCTTGACGCAAAATGTACGAACAAACCAGTTCCTTGCAATTTGGGATCAGCATTTGAACAGAATACCATGATAGCTTTGCTTATACACACACTTCCAGAAGAATCACAGGACGGCTAGACAAAGATGGCAGAAAACGATGGGCCCAAAGAGCAGGGTGATTACCATTAGTAAGGATTCTCCAGGATCAAACAATTACACAGTGGTAAAAACAAATATTGCAGACCCTCCGCAGCAGTGCTCGGTACAAAGTTTTACTCCAACAGGTAGGTTCTCAGTACCCACATCACAAAAGTTCACACAATTCTGAACTTCCCCACCGCTAAATCTAGGCATCCCTAACTCTGAAGTCAAGCTTATAGCAGCATGCTGGCACCAGCTTCTTGCACTACTCAGTTTTGTATGTGCAAAAGCTGACTGACTTTACCAACTTCTCTGGCACAAGCATTAGTGGGTGTTTGTATGTGCATGGGTTATAGAACTATCCATCTTCACAAGCTAAAGATGTTTTCCTTCTACACATACAAAACAAAAGAGAGGAGGCGGAGGAGGTTCCATCACGAGATTTGGACGCCGAACCAAGCAGACAGAGAGCGCTCAATCAAGACATGTATTTATATCGAGCCAATCAGTGGGGGATATAATATCTGAGGAGAAAAGAGCCTTTCTCTATCTCTCTCCCTCTCTTTTTCTCTCTTTCCCTCTTTTTTTTTCTCTCTCAATTCGACCAAACATGAACCTTCCCATGACGATTCCCGGTGTAAATCTCATTCTTTTCTTCGTCGTAGAAAAGGGCGGTTATATCTTCCAATGCCTCTCGGACGGTGCTCCCGACGTTGGACGAGTTCTCTCTTTCTCTTGAGCTGATCTTCACATTCGAGTCATTTGCGCATATCTTGGCTAAGCATTTGCCTGTAAGTATGTTACTGATATTTATCGATCCAACTGCAATAAAGACATAAATTTATTTGAATCGCCTTTCTCAGCATGTGTTCAAACAGCATAGCTATTATCTACAAACAATCTTTTATTCAAGTTTTAATTAACCCCTCTGGGTGAATTCTTCCAAAGTCCAAAACAAATCGACTTACCTCTTTCTTCCTCAGCACATTCGTGTGGATGGGACTTGCAATACGATATGATCAGATCCTGATCGCTCGTGATGTAGATGTTATTCGTATTACAGTCGGGATGCCATAATAGATGATCCTCAAACGAGGTCACAAGCTCTCCGCGGAAATTCCACACCACAACAGTTCGGTTGCGGAAAGTCAGGAACAACTGATTCTCGTACAAAAAGATGAAAGCTGAAGGGGTCATAAACTCTGTCCGGCTCACTTCTGTAAGTTGAGAGTTTCTGACCTATACACAACATTCAGCTAACATCCCATAAGCGATGCTGTAGTGCATCTTGGCATGAAAATAGCTTTATTGCAACCTAATTGTACATATATATAAACCTGAAAAACGGCTATGGTTTACATTACAGCACATGTAACTCACATCAAGGATTTGTAGGTTCTCATTTTCTTGCTTCACGAGCAGCTTCTCATTGAACTGCTCGATGAAGTCGACCTTCTTGTTCCTGTGTAGTAAATGCCTGAAGTCCTTGAGCACAGTTCCATCTTCAATCGATAGTATCTTTAGAGGTACATGGCTGGCTGCTCTTTCGTAAATCAGCAGCATTATCCCGGGGCTGAAAATAAGAGAATCGTTTAAAAAACTTCATCCAGAAATGCCCTCAAAACATACACAACATTTAAGTTGCTAACTTTTCTGCTCTCTAGAAAGTAATGTTGGGCTCTCAAGCTAATCAGTATCTGGTTGGTTGATCTATACAAAGAGGATCAGAGAGGCTGTTGTATACGTATGTATTAACTCTGCAACAAGTTCTTGCTACACACTATTTCATACCACATAAACCAATGTTTCTATACCAACCTTATCTTTATTTCTGACACATGCTCATCAGGAATCGAATACAATTGTGTATAGTTCTTCAGATCAAAAACTTTGTATATCCTGAAACAAAAACAAGCCATGATTCGAATCAAGGCAAGCTCTACAAAATCAAGGAAACATTGAATCCTTCGTACCAAAAAAGACATTTCTGATGGCTGTGAATAGATCAATACCCGTCCTGAGCAGAGTAAGTTAAAACTTTCCCATTCACATCATCGAATTCCACAAAACCAGGCCATTTCAGCGACTCGGACTCAAAAAGAGCAAATCCAGCATCCGGTTGTCCACGAGCAATATACCTGAATCATCATTGAGCAATCAATAATTCTGTTCAACTGCCCTTCAAAACCTTGATCTAGAAAATAGATGGCATTCCTCTGGTATTAGGTACATACTGGATGGGTGTTGTTCTACACTTCAACGTGCTGAAATTATCTGACGCATAAACAGACACGGTTATAAGTGATTCATTGTTCTTGTTGTAGAAAAGGCTTCTTATCACTTCATCCGGGCTGACGTTCAGGTAACAAATCTTCTTATTCAAATCTACATATAGGTGGAAAGAATATACATTACAGTTTAGTAATGGGGGCTACATATAACAACCAGAATTTATGAACTCAACATACTAATGGGTTTACTCTTACCTCTGCTAAATGCAGCACAGACTCCAGATTGGGCGAGTGCAAATACAATATCTTTAGCAGCCACTATTTCGACAATCTTTGATCTCCTCTTCAAAAAGTTGAGCTGAAGGAACCAATTTCCTTTCGGATCATATGTATCAAACTCTTCCTGAATAGGTAAGAAACAGATCTTGATAAGAGATATGAACATTTTCGTGAGGAAATTCATTTGAATACCCATTTTGAAGCTTCAGCATTTGACTTGTCTCAACTACTACAGAATAAACCAAGACCATAATATAAACAATGGTACGTCCCATACAAGGTTCAAAGAAAGACAAAATTACACAAAAATTAGGCCAAGCCAATGCCAAGCTGTGTGAAACGACATACTGATGCGGATTCAACACAAAATACATAGCTCATTGCACACGTACTACACAAGGCCAATGCTAAGGCTGCTCTGTGTGTCTATACTACATGAAAATAGAGGCGGACTGTAGATTTCCCGCAAACATGCTACAAGTATCCTAAAATATCAAAAGCTACAAATGCAGCCCACATGCTGACATAAAAAATGAGAACAAAGACAGCATATTGCCCACACACCCCGCAAGAATCAAAGCAATGACTCCAAATTGTTCACAGTTCAGTGGCCTCAAATACATGCACTGAAGTACAGATAATATACTACCAACATACAAGATCAAATCTATACAAGGTGTAAATGCATGTGTGGCCGTATGTGTGCCATCACATGCATTGGATTCAATGCAAACCCAGGAAACAGTTCAGCATATGAATCACATCTAGCTCTCACATCTTAGGAGACATATTTGACACAAACATTCGCGATCAGCATGAGGCAGTCACTGAAGAGAAAGGAGATCAACCTGGAGCATGAAGTTGCGGAACTTCTCTTGGGCGTTGGAGCAGTTAAAAGATCGATTGCCGCAGGCACTGATCTCGCGCTTGAGGAGCTTCTTCACGCAACTCGACGTAGAGTCGAAGGGGCAGGAGCGCTTCCCTGCGACGATCCGACGGCTACACGAGGGCCGTGGGCTACTGGGTATCTTCGTCTTCGCCTCCATATCCAGAGAGGAGGAAGCCAAGGGAGAAAGAAAGGAGAAAGAAGGGTGGGGGGGGACGACGACGATGGCAAAGAATGGAGATTTGGGCCAGAGGAGCGGCACAGGCTGAGAAAGAAAAACAGCAGGGAAGGAGAGAAGAAGCGGAAGAAGAAGGATGAACGTAACCGCAGCAGAAGTAGGAGCGATTGTGCTTCCGAGGCGCGAAGAACGGAGCGATGGAGTCGGGGAAGAAGGTCTAGGGTTAGCGGGGCTCCGCCTGCGGCTTCTCGTCACTGCATTTTTCTTAGGGTTAGGGTTTGCGCCACGGGCGGGAATGGCGCAGTGCAGAGCCGAGGCCGGCGGCGGCGGCGGGCTCTAGGGTTTCCTCCCGCTCTCTGTCGATCTCTGAGCGAGCGAGCGAGCGATCGATCGATCGACAGAGACACAGAGACGGAGAAGACGAAGACGAAGAAGACGAGGAAGAAGAAGAAGAAGAAGAAGAAGACGCAGAAGAAATGGTTTTGTTCTCTGGCTATGGCGCGGATCTGAAGGGCCGGCCCTTAATCGGATTGCAACGGGGCTGGCGTCCGCCGTCAAGCCGCCGTCAAGCCGCCGTCAAAGTGCCGTTGGAGTTGGTTTTTGAAATTCCTGTTCCTTCTTCTTCTTCTTCTTCTTCTTCTTCTTCTTCTTCTTCTGTTGCTGCTGCTTCTGGCTTTTTGCTTTGATTTCTGCTGCTTCTGCCTTCTGTTTTGACTTCTGGCTTTCGCTTGATTCTGTTTGCTCCTCTGGCAATCGCTTTGATTTCTTGCTGCTTGTTGTGGCTTTTGCTTTGATTCTGCTGCTGCTCCTTTCGCAAATTGTATGCTTGTGTTGAAACAGCATGGCAGTACGGAAACAATCGCGCTGTCGAAACCGCTTTGAAAGTAGCAGTATGGCAAGGCCGAGAGCTTCCTGAGGCGCTTCTGGCTTTTGCTTGATTTCTGCTGCTTTCTGGCTTTTGCTTGATTCTGTTTGCTTCCGGCAATTGCTTTGATTTTTTGCTGCTTCTAGCTTTTGCTTTGATTCTGCTGCTGCTCCTTTCGCCAATTGTATGTTTGTGTTGAAACAGCGTGACAGTACGGAAACAATCGCGCAATCGAAACTGCTTTGAAAGTAGCAGTATTGCAAGGCCGAGAGCTTCCTGAGGCGCTTCTGTTTCTGCTGCTTCTGGCTTTCGCTTGATTCTGTTTGCTCCTCTGGCAATCGCTTTGATTTCTTGCTGCTTGTTGTGGCTTTTGCTTTGATTCTGCTGCTGCTCCTTTCGCAAATTGTATGCTTGTGTTGAAACAGCATGGCAGTACGGAAACAATCGCGCTATCGAAACTGCTTTGAAAGTAGCAGTATTGCAAGGCCGAGAGCTTCCTGAGGCGCTTCTGTTTCTGCTGCTTCTGGCTTTTGCTTGATTCTGTTTGCTTCCGGCAATTGCTTTGATTTTTTGCTGCTTCTGGCAATTGCTTTGATTCTGCTGCTGCTCCTTTCGCAAATTGTATGTTTGTGTTGAAACAGCATGACAG